>JAGDQP010003456.1:55474-93929 GCA_022664845.1 Lepisma saccharinum | reverse complement strand
GTTCAAGCATGCAAAAGTAACTAAGCAATGGAACGAACAAATTAAAAATTCCTTTGTACACATATATATATATCCAGAAACACAATATCTTACTTGTGAAAATAAAATTAGTATGTCTATGTTGCTTTGTTCCTGAAATCGGTTATACAAAACTGACACCAAAACCAGCAATGCCATACCCTGGTACGTTAACATACCCATTTTAAACGAAATACATAAATGACAATAACTGAATTTCACAAATAACTGAATTTAATATATATATATATATTAGCATCGTACAACTTGACACCTAAAAAAATTATCTAAATAACTACTTCAGAATCTTAAAGCACTGTAAAGATTGCGTTTATCGGTAACAGTGTTTATACGACGACGATCTCAACAAAGTAATACAACCTAAGCTTATTGTTTTCTGGACAATTCCTGTCATCTATCAATATGTGTACAAGGCTAAATATTGGATACAAATATTTAATTGGGCAAAGGACAACTTTACAATTTTACACTTCTATCTATATGTAGCTCATGACTGTTATTTTATGTCGTAACTAAAACAATCTACACCTCAATCCCGGTGTAAGTAACAAAAAATTCTATTCCATTTAACTAAGTACTAAAGCATCCCAACGAAAGCACAAACAAAAACCCGTGATTTCCCACATTTTCTTAGAAATATGGGTAATAAAATCCAACAACTCTCCACAATCCACCATAACATCCACATTACAATACGTGAAAAGCAGTTTTTTTCATTACCACAAATAACCTTTATATCCCATAACAATTTGTTGAACAATCTACGGTAATACTTGTCTACATACAACATACTTTACATGTTCTTATACAATTTATTAATTCAATTTAGCAAGTGTTAATTATTATGCGATGATACAATTATTTATGTAAGTACATAAAAAGTCTTTATCTGGATACGTTGATAAAAAATACGTCATAACGATATCTCACTTTATCCAAACAAGCTTAATCAGATGTTTTAAACCCTACCTTAAAATTACTAGTAGGAATGACAGGAAGATTAGAGAAGATCCTGTGTCTCCAACCGAAGGAAGTTTTAATGCAAGTCCTTCCACTCATCTAATGAAGCTGGATTGGATCAACTGAGATACAGGGTGATTCAAACGTCCCAGACACAGATCAACAAGGAAATGAAGTAGGACACAAATGTGTAATGGTGGGGCGGGGCTACTTCTTGGAGTACATGATCAAAGTAGCCGCCATACTGGATACATGTCAATTTTATCAAATTACAAGTGGGTTGTGTAACATCAAATAACACGAAAATGTTACCCCAGAAAAGCATTCCACGTGTCACGGGCAGGAAGTTCTCATCACTAATAATGGCAGCTTTCCTTCATATACCCAGCAGCGCCTTTTCCGTGCCGATAACTCGGACATCGTAACAGGTATATAAAATCTGATAAGTGGAATGTTTTTTTCTGGGAACAATCTCCTGTTGTTTGATATGTCACACGACCCACTTACCAGTTGACAAAAGTTGGCCTACATCCAATATGGCGAATACGTTGATCATGTACGCCAAAATATAGCCCCTGCCCACCATTCCACATTTGTGTACGATGCTTCCTTGTCAGTTTTTGTGAACTACAAGGCAGTACTAGGACCATTTGAATCGCCCCCTAATGTAACGATGGATTTCTATCAACGTGTCCATGAACGACTTTTAGAAAATCTTAGATGCTGATGCCTGGTGTTTATCAAATGAAAAATCAATCATTGTTTACTTTAAAATGAAAAAAAGCACGCTTAATATGGAAATAAAATAATCATTACAAAAATATGGCTTGCACTGACTTCAAAACATTTATCACAACTAACTTTACAATGATTGAAAAATTCTCGACGGAACATAATCTTATTTTCTATATCCCTACACATGGAATTTCTTACATAAAAGTGCTTTTTAAATAGAAGACATCTTTATAATGAAAGTGAAACACAACATTCATTTTAACATCGTGCTTTTCATGGCTGTTTTACGTGTATCGAAAAACAAAAAAGGTTCGTGTTGCTAATATGGCTTTTACTTTGTTAAATAATTGCAGTGGCTGTAATTTTATCAATTACATATTTAGATGAAAGAGATTTAAAAGTATTTCTGACCAGGTACGGCCACTTTAAAACCCTATACTACTGCTTAATTACGAAAGTCACGTAAGATTAAGTGCCGTAAAGTAACTAACTACGACTGCTTGAAACACTACGATTATTAACAAGTATGACGACAGGGATATCATTTGTTGCAATTCTACGAAAAGTGTTCGAAGTCGTTTAAATCAAGGGCACAATTAACGAGAAATATATGAAATCTGAATATGGGGGAATAACACTGAATCATTCGTTGAGTCATGTTTTAAGGGTACATATCAAGGCCGCCATCCTGGTATACTGATTTAGATGTGACTTTCTTTATCTTCTTATCCCTTTGAAAATAGATTTTTTTTAAATTTTGCTTTCACATAACTTTTATTGGTGGTTATTTTGACGGAATGAGTTTTGTAAAGTTGTAGTTTCTTTAAAGACAGCCTTTCCAATAAAAGATCCTGGACAGAATAGTTCAGAAGCAGTTCTGTTTGATTCTAATCAGTCACGAGTTTTGCATTCTGTTATCGTAGTCATGACAATTGTTCCGCGAAATTTCGCTAGGGGGCAGGATGGAGCATACCAATACACTGTTTGTGGTAGTAGCACAATTTTTCTTGGTAAGAACAGATGCTTTCTGTGTGTCTGTTCTTCCTGATCCAACAAAAGAAAAGGTCCTCTGGATGAGTTTCTTTTAGAACATCGACTGTTTACCCGTAACTACGTCACCACATCTATTCGAAGGTAAATGTATCTACTGTCTAAAGACTTCTCTCACGTGGAACACGAAAAATGCTGAATTGATGGTGCTAATGCATTGCAAAGGAATGGGAACGAACTTGAAAATTTAATACACCTGCGTATTAGGTTAGGTTAGATTGTCTGTTTTACTCTTTCCTAGAAGTATCACATTATCAATAATTTCATCTTTGCGCCCGGAAGACCGTAACTTACAATGTACTATATTTACGCTGATTCTTGGTCTTCTTATTACTTGGATATCAATAGTATTCCTGCCCTAATATTTTCGAACCCTTCCTAGTGTCCATCTGAAGCGCACCAACAATTTTTTAAATAAAGGTTTTTTGGACCTCTCCATTCCTGTGTTTTACCTTCTACTCACACCAAAGGTTTGTTCCTTGGAAAAGAACCCGGAGCGAGTTCGAAAGCTTGGAGATAATTTTAATTCATACAACGAGGTCCTTATGGAACCAGCAGGTAAGTGTTATGAAGTATGAACAGTTTATATGATAGCAAAATTATGTATTCGTGGAATTCACTACTCATAAACAGTACACACTTCAGTTGATCTCTAATTATTTCGTTTCCTTGCCTTTTCTGTAAATTTCATACTTTTTTTTCTTCTTTCATTTCTTATTCAAAAACCGTTGGTGCGCCCCTAGATGATGAACACTAGACTGTGTTCGAAAAATATTAGGGCACGAATACTGGTAATATCCAAATAATTAGACGCCAATAATCAGAAGTACAATACGTATGAATTATAGTTAAGACTTGAACACTTATCGTAAAACACAACAAATGACCAAAGTAGTTCTCCTTTTTGACACATTTAACAGCACCAAAATATAATATTCTCACCTTCAAATCCACGACGTGCATCACAAATGTGGGGTTTAGAAGTAAAAGCTGCAATCTCCATTTTCTGGGAAACCGAGATGTTGATGGAATTATATACATTAAAGAGCGTAATGAATGTAAATCCCTAATTCTTTGTGTATTTTGTAGTTTTTTTGGCGTAGGAACCACAGAAAAAAAGTGCCCATATACTATTATAATTACCACCATAAATTTTCTTGTGGCTATCCCGTAAAACTTTCTGGAGTGGAGATAGCAGCTTTTGCTTCTAAGCAACACAAATGATATAATTTCTCCTTTACATGAAAATATACTGATAAAATGTTTGCTAAAATCACACTTTTTACTCCCACAAGACAAAAACTAACAAAAAAAAAAGAATGCCAGACGAATATGATAAAATGAATTGTATGGGCGGTAACAGCACTATGGCTTACGCCCGTCCCGCAGACGAATATGAAACATACTTTTAAAAACGCTAGAGGAATCATCAACAACTCACATATTACATTAGAATTACACTTGCATATATGCGCACAGAGACACTACAACCAATTTACGTGCCACTAACCTCCAATCCTTGTCGGTAGAAAAAAAAAAGTTTGTACAGGTTCAGCTTGAACATTCTTTTGTCCTGGAATATTTGTATTCAACGTTAATTTCCAATTTAAATAAGCAGATTTACGATCTTCGAAAGGACTTGTTGCCCAACCGCCCATGGACAATTAATTAGACGACATTGGGAAAGCAGGGCGTTTACTGAGATTCTCTATCCACAAAAACAGCGCTAAAATAAGTATGAAGTTCCGCCGTACAATGTGAATCAGTGTCTGGGCATCACTTAAGAACACAGCGAAACACATTTTTATTAAACTTGGGGAATTTGGAGACCATCGTATTGCAATATCACGAATTTACATTACGCAACAAGTATGCTGATTTGGAAATGCTGGCAACCCCTGGCCCGATAAACGCCAATCACGATTTTCTCTAAGTCTCATGTGTCGTGCTTTGCTCAGGACACATGCTATAATTATGCTTGCGGATGCCATCAAGCATTACATGGACATAAAAATGGGACTGCATTATGTATATTCTTATATGAATTACTACATAAAATGTTACTTTATGTGTTTTAACATTCTGCATTAATTAAGAACGGGCCAACTTGATTCCAGGGAGTTCCCACAGCCAGCTACAAACTCAAAAATCGAACAAAACCCTGTCTATTTCAATACATTACTTGTTTCTCAAATCGAAATTATTTTATTCTTTCTTAGTCAAGCACGATGTACAGGCATTCAAGGGATATGCAAGTACAACGAAGGATAAAAGTCTGACATTCTTCTTCTTGTTCCACTACAAACTTCTACAGTAAACAAAACTAATACCGCTACTTACCAAGCATGCTACTCAACTACATACCATCCACATGCACAATACTGTATCCCCAACACATACACCTACCGTATAATAATATATTTTTAATTCTAAAGCAACAGTAAAGAATCTCATATAATAAGCATCTTCTACTTTGCAGCCTGACACTTACATCTGAACACAGAGAAACACACAAACCTGTCTGAGACCATATAGAGCTGTCCGTCATATCACCTACTTAACATGTTACTGCTGGGAGCGAAAAATCATTAAGCAAAGTATGGATATATAAAATGTAGTATATTTATACTATTAATAACAGTGAATAGAATCGTGCGTACGATATAGGCAACTGTCGCCTAAAGACACGTGAATGAGTGATTATTACCGTCCTAAACACGCTGGGGAGCTTCTAAGAACGGGACATACAGCTTTGGCAAATAAATTTCTATTTTATTTAAGGTCTCTAGACAACTTTGGAGGCCGAATGGATAAGGATGGACTGAATGAAGTCGGATTAAACGGGGAAACCCCCGAGAAAACCCATGCACATGTTGATTATCCACCACAAAACTCATATGACACGAATCGAGATCAAACCGGGGACCCCAAGCACCAGAGGTAAGCGCTCTACCACTGAGTCACTGACGCCCAGCTTTTGGTAAAGTGGACTCCGAACCACTCCATTTCAATAAACCCGGCGGGAATCCAACTCACGACCATGTGCAATGAAAGCGAAAGCACTGGGAAGTTTTTTTTTTATTTTATTTTATTGTTTTATTTTGTACTGTAAACGCCAAACATTAAAGCAAGTGTCTTTAGTCGGACACATCTTTTGTTACAGCGACATTTATGCACTGTGCCTTCACGGTCGATTTTGAAAATAGTTTACAGTCTAATTCTGATACGAACTTATGGATATTATTCCTATTTATGATGCACAAAAGCGGAAAGGAATATGGGGATAAATATTCGATCTTAAATCAGAAATATGTTTCTGTCTGACTACTTCCTGCATCTTTTCCTTTCCCCTTCCTGAATCATAGTTGTCTAAAGACCACAAATAAATTTAAATTCGAACTAAAGTAAACAACAGCAAAAGGCACCTGCACAAGGGCGTTGCACCATACAAGAAAAAGCGAACAAGAAAATGCACCCTACCTGTATCCATCATTGGTAACTGAATGGGTACTAACTGTGACGCTGGATACAAATGTGGATCATCTACGAAATCATCTCTTAATAGTTCTCGAAGCTTCATTTCCTCTTCTTCTTTATCTACCTTCTGGTCATACTACAAAAGTAAATAGAACAATCAACGGACTTAGAACCTTAGTAGAACAAGCTACTTGCAATCATCTCTTACAACAATACTGTGGTTTTTCTTTTATTTATTTACTTATCGGCTTATCCCGTAAGTAATGTATGTGCGATGATCGCTGCAATGACGCCACCTGACGGGCGAATACGGAAGTAGACGGCACGTGCCATAGCTGAGCCACTTGATTATGCAGCAGTGTGTAGAAGGAGAACGGTCTACTCCACGTTTTGGAAGTGTGGTTTGTGTTTGATTATGGAAGTGTCGGAGGACCACATACCGCAAGTCATGCTGTATTAATTTCACCGAGGACATCCAGCCAGCGCAGCGGCACGAAACATCAATGGCTTATATGGCCAGGGTGCTTTGGATGTGCGAAAGTACCAGAGGTTCAATCTGGGGACACTCGCCTTACCGATAAGCCACGAGAAGGGAGACCTGTTCAGCTGGACAACGATGCCCTGCGAGCAGCGGTAGAGGCAAATCCAATGCAAACTGTCCAGCGAACTCCATGTCACTCACTCGACCGTTCATAGTCATCTGCAGCACTTTGGGTACGTGTTGAAACTCGAAAAATGGGTACCTCATGCGTTAACGCCTCAACAGAAGCAGCAGCGAGTTGACATCTGCAGTTTCCTGCTCAACCGTCACAGTCGTGAACCATTGCTGGATGAAACTGTTCACGTCATCCTTTTGCGAGTTGCTTTTCTTAGTGATGCTCTCGATATCTTTTCGCCAATAAAAACTTTTGGAATACGCCCTACTAGAAGACCCTGGATCAACAGCTACTTACTTGAACTTATTTCATTTAAAAACAGAATGTTTAAGCAGACCAAAAACACTGGTACATGTTCATGAGATCAATATAAAAAGATCAGAAACTGGGTGACAAAAGAAATAAAGCAAGCAAAAAGGACGTATATTTTGAACCAGATTTATTCCGGTTAGTACACTGCCAACAATAAATATCGCCTCTTTGACTTTCTCACGGGGCGCGAGAAGAAGAGCACCGATATTCCGTCAATAGAAGTAAATAATGAAACTATAACAAATAAGGAGGAAATTGTGAATTTCATTAATTCTTACTTTGCTAATATAGGGACCAACATACGTAATGAATTAAATGGGAATCGGATGCGCAACAATAACACCACGTGCCATGACTCGGCAATTATTTATAATGACTCCCCCCGGACACCGCGATTTCAATTTAAACTTGTCTCCACTAACTTATTTTTAAAGTAGTCACAGGCCTTGATGTTAAATAAATGTTGTGGAATTGATGGTATTAATAATCGTGTATTACGACTTCTAGCACCGTCGATATCAGAACCACTAACGGACATAATAACTTATTCTCTTCAGAATGGAATAGTTCCTGACGCTTGGAAACATGCGGTGGTCACTCGCATATTCAAAGGAGGATCGCACACTCGTGTGATGAGTGTGATGCCTTTCTAAAATATATACATCCTATTAAGTGTGATTATAAATTATCAGTGGAATAAAATATATTATTGACTTTATTCAGCTGTCATCTAAAAACACGAAGGCATTAAAAACTATCTGACAAATGTGTTACCTTTTAATACAATACTAGTATTAATAACTATAGCCCTATTTCTATAACACCAGCTCTCTTAGTAGAGTGCTTGAGAAGGTTGCTGATAGTCAATTAGAACACACAAAATGTAACAATGTCGTAATCGAGAAACAGTATGGCTTTCGCAGAAACAGCTCCACTTAATTATTGCTACTAGAATTAATCACAAAGTGGCGGAACATACTTGACATTAAAGGAAAAACCTACATTGTACAACCTTAATTATTGCTGAACAAATTATATGGCCAGTTCAATCTATCTAATAAAGTATGTAAATGGTTTCAAAGTTACTTACATAATAGAGTAATAAGTACCAAACTTGGTAATACTATATCCAAATGTGCCAATATTCAAATTGGGGTACCACAGGAATCAATCCTTGGACCCAAACTGTTCAACTTATTCATTAATGATCTTGCACTATCTGTGAATAATATGGAGGTTTACTTGTATGCTGATCATTGTGTCTTATTTTGCTACTCTAATTCTTTAGATCAATTAACTCATACTATTGAAACTAACATTCCGAGCGTGTTTAACTGGTATAACACAAATAATTTAAAAGTTAACATGGCAAAAACACAAGCAATAATCTTGACAACTGCACACGTTCCATAATTGACAGAGAACTTCAGATAGGAAAACGATAAGATTCGTGTCGTTCGAAGTGATTACAAGTAAGCTACAAGTGATTCGTTGAAATATCTACGCATACCCCTTTATTCTACACTCTCGCTTACGTAACACGTAAAAAACAAATTGCTCCAATGCTGTGCCGAAAATCAACATTCTTCAGTACATAAGCAACTATCTACCTATAACTCACAGAACAAAGTACTATACCTTGTATATTAGGCCTATTCTTGAGCACTATGGTGCAGTTCTGTACGGAATCAACCAAACAAACATAAAAAAATATTGAAAGAAGGCATAAATGGGCTATTCGGATAATGCGGAAAGCTCCGCTCACACACTCGACTTCCAAGTGTAACGAATCAGTGTTGTTGCCTACCCTTGAATCTACAAGGGAATACCTATTCTTGGTACAAGTGCACAAAGCTATTTATTCTGCACACCACCGAAAACTAAGTGAATTCATCCCGATTTCCGACAATAAGTTTTACAGTAATTTACGGTCTAACAACTCCAGCAATGTTCACATTCCTAAGTGCAATAAGACAAATTACGACATGAAATCATTTCTTGTTTGACGAGCAAAGTTTGGAACTAACTTCCAATTGGATTGAAAAAAAAAAAAAAAAGGAGAGAAATCTAAATACTTTCAAAAGGTAAATCAGAGACGTAATATATGACTACTGAAAGTGCGCACGTTAGGCCATCATTCACTCACATACTCACTCATTGTATATCTCAGATCTTTCAACTATTCACTATTACCCCAAATGTATACTTTTGTTTTATCACGGTTCTTTTCCATCAATGTGTTATACTTTACTGACACATCATAACCATGGACATGTATATGGTACTTATTTTGTAACTTTTCTCTCTCTTTTTTATGCTTTTGTATTATTTTTGTATCTTTAAATTATGCTTCTGTTTTTGTTACTGTAGGGCAACAAGCTATTCTCTATGTAACTATTGCCTATGTAAAAGAACTGTATAGTTTAATGCAACCCTACACTAAACAATAAATAATAATAATAATGATGACAAGGGATGAAAAGTGGGTTCGCTACCACAACAGTACATGCAAACAGCAGTGGGTACTTAAAGGAGGGGCGCAGGAACTGTCAAAACATGATCCCCAGCCCTGCAAAGTGATGTTCAGTGTTTGGTGGAATATCCGTGGAATATCCGTGGAATAATCCATTTTGAGCTATTGCCACGTAACCAGACCATCAATACAGATGTCTAATGTTAGCAGCTTGAACGCCTACGGACTACACTGTTGGAGAAACGTTTTGCTCTGGTTAATCGCAAGGCTGTGCTCATCCACGGTGATGACGCGCGTCCACACACCTGTGCTAAGATCGAGGAATGTGGCTGGGAGAAACTCCCCCATCCGGCGTTTTCTCCAGATCTTGCACCAACAGACTACTGTCTTTTTCGCAGCCTGCAAAAAATACCTTTCCGGGAAAACACTGTAAAATGAGGATGACGTGCGACGAACAGTGGTGACTTCTTTCAGCGGATGATTCAACAATGGTTGACAGTTGGTTGAATATTGTGGAGTCCGATGGAGACTATTTTCCTGACTAACGGTAGTGTTCCACTAAGCACAATTTCACCAGTAAGTTGTAACAATCTGGGGTCAAAATTCATTAAAGCTATTAGAGGTCCAGTAAAACAATATTATGCCACACGAACATACAGGACACTACTGGGTCATTCCATATCCATCCAAGGATTTTAAATTAGGAACTGTACAACACTGAAATAAGCTACTATAAACAGTTTCTAGGATTCTACAATGCATTTGATTGAAGAAAAAACTAAGTTCAGACTAATTAAAATATTAAAGGACACATTTCACAGAGAAATATAAATATCTCAAAATCATGAAATTTGGTATATACAGGGTTCCCACACATTTTGCCAGAACACATTCCTGACTTTTCCAGGTTACTGTACACAAATTACCTTTCTACATATAGTTAATAGGAATGAAGCATTGGAAAGGATGAATAAAACTAGCAAAAAGGTAACATGGGAAGAGTTCACATGGCTAATAACTGTATGACTAAATTCAAATGTATTTTCAGAGATACAACAATAACCCTGAAACTGGTTGTGTTCAACAGGTCTCAAAATCTTGGCCCAACTGGCCACAGTCTCTATTCCAAACAATTAAGTTTGAAACGAGACATTTTCTTTGAAGCCTCATCACATCATTCAGAAACACTAAGTATCTTCACAGAAACAAATTTTCCACAGAAAAATAAAAAAAGAGAAAAATGCACATGTACGTTCCTTTAAAATTTAACAAATAGACAGGTTCGATTCAGAATGATAAAGGTATATTTTTTAAAAAATTACGTGGGTTACTCGCAAGTTCGGCAGAAAATAAATCCATTATGAAAATAAAACAAGACACACAGCCATTTATGCGCGGTCAAAAAGAGGCGGTATGCGTATTCTTACATATCAATTTTCGATACAGTACAACTCCGTTAAGCCGGCCTCCTTTAACTCGGATGTCCGGATAACCCGGACGGAAATTACAACAACTTATAAAAATATATAAAAAATCTCATGCTGAAGCGGGTGCGAAATCGCGCCGCACACAAGCGTTATTCAAAACTAAAGCAGCAGAAACTCACGAAGTTTTTCTTCAATAAGTAAACTTTTCAATGTGTTTTGTTGTCTAGCAATAAATGTACACTATACGTATAGTTTTTTTTATTATTAAAAGGCGATTCTAAATACTATTAGTTGTGTGTTTCTTCACTTTACCGATTTTTCGCCACAATCTCCGGGTAACCCGGATTTTCGTTATCCCGGAGCGGCCTCGGTCCCAATAGATCCGACTTAACGAGGTTCTACTGTATGTCTAGAAAATATCTGTACCTGAGAGCCAGAACCGCGAAAGTCCAAATTTGGCCAAAACGTGATCAAAGCAGTTTTGTACAGCATTCGGAAGACCTACATACTGGTTGCTCGATTCTTTTGTAAACATGCTCTAGTAATGTAAATAAGTAAGTCTATTATGTAGTAAGGAAGCTTTTTTTTTAAACACATAAACAATGATTTGTAACTTAGCTCTCTGGTACAGATGTTAGGAAAACATATCGTCCCTGTTCTTCTCATACTTCAAGCCCTGTATTAATAATGAGATAACTGGCACCTTATGAGTAAGAGTAATCACTAGCACGAAATTATAATCTAACAAAAAAAATTATTCTGATAAGCGGGGGAAGGGAGGTAATATAACTTCTCCAGAATAATTCAATGCTTGCATATCCTAGTTAGAAATATTAATCTACATATGGAAAAATATATAAATGACGTGTCGTGCTGTAAGCATTGAAGTGGCCTTTCAAATGAAATTTAGATGTAAGACTAAGGATCTAAAATGTTACAGACACTCAGGTAATTTAGCTTCAATATTATAATTACAATACTAGTAATGGAGGTAACTTTTATCTGAGTTCGTGCGACGCTCTTACTTAATTTGCGAAAGTATTACAGCTACCATGAGACAAGAATGTACAGAGTTTATAGAAGATTTACCGACAATGACGGCGGAGCTTTCACAAATTTTCCTTCAACTCATATTTAAACACAAATAACAACTTTTTTTATTGTGAATCTCAATTGATTATTGAAATTCGCATACGGTGTTCAAGGTGTCTAACTGTTCTTTTTCTAAGCTACCACCATTACAAGAATACAATATATATATATATATATATATATATATATATATATATCTGAGCTCAAAGAATTTCTGAATGGCTATAAAAAATGGAAAATAGATTAAAAATGTAATATTTCTGAAAAATTAAAATGGAACATCACCCATACAGAAACTGATAAAAAGTTTTACAAAGTCTTAAAAAAATTATCATCACTGCGTAAAATTATTACCACTACGAAAGTGGGAATTCCAAATTACTGGCTCCTGTTGAAAGAGCACTTCTTTCCGACAAGGCATAGGAAATGCCTGAAACAGACTGAATCAAACTGAAGGTTTAAAACAATGCCTTCCGAGAAGCAAAAATTCCCTGACTTTTCCAGGTTTCCTAGGTTCATATTTAGAATTTTCCTGGCAATAAACAGATCATTTTAGGTTAAACATGCTCTAATCTACAAACACAGAATTGGAAGTTTGTTGTTATAAATATATGAAAAAAAAAATCGAATATATTCAAGCTAGATTAAAAAATAAGTGTATTTAAAACTACATTTTCTCTTGGCCTCCTGCGTTTGATTTGTCCTCATAGCCAAGCCTTACTATTCTCCAGTGCAGAGGGTAAAATCAACTTGGCGAGTAGGCTGATCTTTAAAATAGTAATAAGCGTAACGTAGGAGTTGATTAAGCTTCCAACCTGACTTCTTGTATCCATACTGGAATGTCCCATGGATTAGATGATCCTCACAACTGCTCAAATGGAGCACTGCTGGATCAGTGTCATCATAAATGAATTCTGTTCCGAGCTTCACAAAACATCCAATTCATATTGGGACCATCCATGAAACTTGGATAGTTTTGTGCAATGGAAAAAAAGACAAGTGTCTCAGAAAAGCACAAGTCAAGTAAGTATCTTCTGTTCGCCTTTTTCTCACTTTTGTTCCAATATATCAACACGGTACATTTCAAGGGTTCACCACTGATACCTCGTATCTACAATTTTTGTCACCTATTGTTTAATTATTGAAACGTAAAAAAAAAAAAAAAAAAAAAAAAAAAAATTAGCGGACTTTTCGAGTTGAAAGTTCGTAACAAGTAAATTGTCAATTTATATCTTGGTTTATTTGTTACGATGTTTCAAACTGGGATTATTTACTTCTAGTGGGAAATGCTTCAACTGAATTCGCTATAACTGCTACGAAACATGAAAACGTAAACATATATATTTATCATCAGGTGACAGTGGAGTAAAAGCAAACACATTTCACGGAAAGCATATTTTCCAATGCACAAAACAAGAAATTACTCATTCTTCCATTAAAAAAAAGATAGAGTTAGCTTTAAAATAATGATGCATCACATAAAAAAATAGAGTTAACTTTAAAATAACGATGCATCACATAAAAAAGATAAAGTTAGCAAAATAATGATGCATCACATAAAAAAAACAGAGTTAGCTTTAAAATAATGATGCATCACATAAAAAAAGAGAGTTAGCTTTAAAATAATGATGCATCACATAAAAAAGAGAGTTAGCTTTAAAATAATGATGCATCACATAAAAAAAGATAAAATTATCTTGAAAATAATTATGATTCACACAAAAAAAAAGATAAAGTTAGCTTTAAAATAATGATGCATCACATAAAAAAGATAGAGTTGGATTTAAAATAATGACGCATCACATAAAATAAATGTTCTCGCGACAGAACCAACTTATTCTGAAAAAAGACAAGGAAGTATCATATTTTCGTGCAACAGAATAAATATACATACGAAGTGTTATAATGCTATTGAAGAACGATGATTGCATCCGCTAGAGTGTATCATGACCTTTCTAAGTCTCTATTATATTTTTCTTTCCTTGCACGAAATTAATGTTGCTTCTACGACGTCACAGGTAAACTTTCAGAAAGTTCATTCCCACTTAAAGGCTTTTGGCTGTACAAATTGTTGATGTTCATTGTTCAAATTACAGATACATTAGAGATAGAAAGAAAATATACATTAATGATGTAAGACAGTGCCATCTAACGTTGCGATCATCGCTTTCACTAGTCTTAAAACGAAGCTGGACGAGACTAACAACTTGGAAAAAAAAGTACTATGAATGCAATTTACCTGTAGGTTCAACTTCGGTTTGGGCATAAACTTCGATTCTCCTTTACCATCACCACTGCCACCACCATAGCTCCCATAGCTTCTACGTTTCATACCATCAGCGATGCCTTCTCCAAATACACTGCCCATTGTCTGAAAGTAATGAATAAAAGGAATTAACAATCTTCGCAGAGGAACTGAACAGCTGTTACAAGCATAAATCGAAGTCTATCTGATTTTCGCTCTCTCCCAATATTGCCAAATTGATAAACCACTATGTCTCTCCTTACTGATTAGCAGTAATTCCAGTATATTAAATAATCATTCAGTGTTCCACGTGCTGATAAAATGGACAGACTGATATGTAACCTCCCTTTATGTGCTCTACAGGTTTTAGCTGGGACACAGTGCAGTTGAAGCAACTCAAAACACCTGCTGTATCAAAGGAGAGGCTGCAGCGAATCACATAAATTCCGGAAAATGGTTCGGAGCTGGCAACCTGAAAGTGGAAGATAACAGACCAACGACTATGAATGCTGAAACCTTACAGCAAGCAATAGAAGTTAATCCCACAACCAGCACTCGTAGATTGGCTGCGGAACTCGTACGATAAGTCCACAATCCAGCGTCGTTGCGCTAACTTCGGAAGACGCACAAGCTGCAGAAATATCCACATGAACTGATACCTGCCCAGACTCAGAGAAGACTGCTCATCCGCTAATTGCTTGGAAAAGCATAGTGAGGATCGTGTTTTCAGATTATCGTGACGTCTGATGAAAAATGGGTCTTTTACTGGCTGCGGATCCAGTTGCTAGACCCCGACCAGATAGATGAAGCAATCTCAGAACATGGCCATTTCGAGTTCAACATGTGTGTCTAGAGCTGTTACATAGCGTCATGCGCCATAAATGTGTTCGAGAAGGCCGCGGAATCACTGCTGATCCATATGCAGCCCAACTGGACCCTAACTTTGTGTTATTACAGATTGATCTCACTGTATCAATTTTTATGAATCATCCTCTATATTTAAATTAAAATAAAATAACCACTGGCGTTACAGACCGAAAGGTCCTGAGCCTACCCCAACCCCATCTGTCCGCGGTTGGTGGAACTGCGTCCTCCTGAGTAACGGCCGTGGAGACAGCATTGCGAGTCACCTTGACCACGAACAGGCGTATCAGGGGCTTTCTAGACCAAGTGGTCGTCACGTCTTTATTCACGTGACTCCCCAGTTTGCCTCACGACGCTGGGTGGACGCCGAAAAGTCGTATGCTCCAGCCGGGAATTGAACCCAAAACCCGGGACGCTCCAACCACTAGTCTATGGAGCCCCTGTATATTTAAATTACTTATTACAAATATGAATTATAAAATCCGAAACTTCTAAACTTACTGTAGAATGTAACAAATTAAGGTAAGTATTACACATAAAACAAACTTCCACGGCCCGATGTTAGAAACACAATTTATTATTTAACTTGCATATTAAATACACGTTTTTAACGCACAACACAATATTGCAACTAGGTCTGAAGCCATTCTCAAGTGTATCGTTAACATAATCATTTTTCTTTTTATTATTAATAAATTGTATTTCTAACAACCGACCATTTTTTTTAAAAAAAAAATAGATAGATATGTGTACGACATGTGACGCTCGAAATTATTTAAATAAACTTAAGGTAAGTTTCAGAAAATTAACGTCTACTGGAAAATTAAGTAAGTGACCCTTGCATCTTATTAGTTTACACGTCAAGGTATATCACATAGTGACTACCAGAATCTACGTCGTCTGAGATTCATTCTGTGTTCAGTTTATCTTTAACCTTCAGAATAATAGTAGCTTTAATGTAGCGTTTTTATCTGTACGAAAAGAAGTCCAGTAGCAGGCGTGATATATTATCATTAAATAACCAGGTTAGCTGTTCTGGATTTTTGGAAAATCACTCTTGTTCTGCATTAGTACTCATTTTAATCTTCTCTACGGGCAATCTTTAATCTCCAATTGTCTAGGATAAACTAGGGTCAACAATAACTATTCATTTTGACGTCACTGGCGTTGGGAAGAATTATGCAATGTCAGCAACACTTCTGTAAACTGGCGAAGACAGGCTTCGTTTTTGTTAATCTCGGAAACAAACACAAACAAGACCTATACTCGAAAAATTCACATAACATATCGTTTGAGTATTCCAAGAAATAAACTACCACGGCATGCTATAATATAATCTTCCGCACTCCACGATATACAGTAATATTCCTCAACGAAGCCTCTACATGCAGTGGAGTGACTTGACATCGGAACAAGCTAAGTCGGCTGAAGAGCGAGGAATGCTTCATATATATACAGGAGTTCGGCTTTGCGTAGTAGTTTTAAGGTTAGTGTAAAGCAACCATCTGTAAAGCTAGATGGCAGTACTGCATTCGTATGTCTCTAATGTCTTTTTCGTTGCACGAAATTGCAATGCTGCTCCTACAAATTCAAGCCTAGAAAATTCGAATTTTCTATCCGTGCTTTTTTTTTTTTTTTCTTTCCCAAAGAGCATAATTGTTATGCGTTTGGATTCACAACAACAATGAAGCTCTTTCAGCAATGAATAAAGAAGGAAATAAAAATCGGAAGAAAATAAAAATGGTTATGAACTTTCTTCCCTGAAAGTTTGAATTCTCTAGGCTTGAACTTGTAGAATCAGCATTGCCATTTCGTGCAACGATAAATATACATTAGACATATACGGAGATAGTGCTGTTATCTTTTGCTGGAAATCGTTGCTTTGCCCAACCAACAACTGGAAGATCCGGGTTCAAACCCCTGTCACGCGAACGACCGATTTCTCTGTATCTTGCAGGCAACCACTACACACAAAACCTTTGTGTAAGCCAGATAATAGCTACACTTATTTGCCATACAATTTTCATCCTCCAGCTACTGAAATCGCGAATTTTACGCTATGCGATCACTTGCTTAGCTTATTGAGCACCCCACTATGATAAAAATAAAACGGTTCCCAGTATGTTAACTATAGATTAGCCATTGCCACCCCTGTACGAACATTGAATAAGCGCTGCAGTGTAGCAAGAGCCATGAACCCAAGCGCTGTCGATTTTTCACTGCGAGAAGTGCGTCTCAGGTCTCAAAAATTACAAATAAGCCGTGTGACCTTGAAATCATATTGCAGGCAACACGCTAGCATTTCAACTTTAACAAGAGCCGACAGGATCCTCCTCAGATTTCTTGTGATAGTGAACTGTTTACATTTACTCCTAATAAGGTTCTAGATAATCAGTGATTATTGAACACTACAGGAAGTTTGAAATATTTGGTAATCATGACGGCTATATTCGTTACATGGTTGAAAGTCACTATTAAATATGCGATTTTCAGTTGTGGAACATATCCGAAGTCACGAATGGAACATATTACAAAGAAGGAGCTATTTGTCCATCCTGCCGGCGCAGGTCATTGACCGAAGCTTTATGTAAGTCGAGAGCTGTTGCCACATCCCTTGTCACGTGCCCAGTGATTGCCTAGCTATTATAACCGTTAGGTGCTGTAGGACAGCACTTAATGAAGAGCCACACACATTATTAATTCCGTACCTATGAGGTACGTCCGGTTATTCGATTTCTGAACACAAAATAATGATAAATTAAAAAAAAAAAATGTCCTCCAGAAATCCATCACCAAAATATAGAACTGAATTGGAAAACTGTCCTGAACGAGAACACTATGTGTAAATGATGTTTGTTTTTATTTTTCGGCAGTTTACGCGATGAACTGCGATCTGACCGTTCACCTGTCATCACAGGGAATTTGAAAGGTAGGGTTGATGCTCATGCTCGTGCAAATAGGCGGTTCACTATCGATGAACTTCATTCATGAAGCTTGCCTACGTTTCACGAGCTGTTTATGACGAAATTATCACGGTTCAACTCCAGAATGGTAAAATCTATTGGCGGTCGACCTCTATGACGAGGGAAATTCAGCTACTGTAGGGCAAATACCTAAATCGTAATGGGGGCTACATATTGTATTTGGTTGTGACAATTATTTGGATGAATAGTTTCCTTTTGTATATAACAAAACAGTCCTTACTTTAAAAATGAATTTTAATTTTATTTAAGGCCTTTTGGACTCTTCGGCTCGCACTCGGATGTGGAGGGTATCGTCCAGGGCATTTCTTAAGGTACCATCCCGTCATTCGCCCATTGAAACTTTAAAAATGACCCTTGTACGAAGAAAATTTCAGTTAATTGGAACACTATCAAGATCGAGCATTAAATGTAGACACTAGTTACTTAAGATCAAACTATGATAACATTTTCCGTTCAACACTAATAATAGTTACGGTTAACTAATACAAAGATGAAATTAACAAGTACATTATAGTGCTACACATATGATACAATCTCTCTCTCTTTCTCTCTCAACACACACAAAAAAAAGCTAGAAAACAAATTCATGAAATTACTACAGAGTAACCATAGATTCACACCGAAATTTTTAATACATTTAAAATATTATACCTGAATGAGATTATTCTGCCCTCTCCCTCTTCCTCTACCACGACCCCTATCATCATCTCTTCCTCTTCTTGAACGGTCGTCTCGATTTCTATTCCTCTCATCTTTGATTTTTCCATCCCTACAAACAAAAAGCAATTTTCAAACAACGTAATTTCAAGAAATTCACGATGCGCTGAAGGCTAAACAAAATGCTGTAAACTGGTACTTACCAGCGTTGATAAACAAGTCTTCCAAACGCCTGTAAGTACCAATTACAACATATTTTCAGCTTTGAGGGTACTAACATATACATTCCAATTAACTATTGATTATTATTATTATTATATTACTAGCAGTACATGGCAGCGATGATAAATTCTGTAAACAGTTACGAGACTCGGGGAATATAAATTTCTTCAGTGAGCATAAATGTGATTTCATATAATAAAATAAACCATTGTATGTTTTTTATTACAGACTAGTTTTTGTTGGTCACGTCAATTTATTATTACTCCCTCCCCTTCCATTTTTTTAACCTTCAATATTTAGAACTTTTGGATTAACAGTACGAGTTCTTTAGAAGGTTCTGGTTTCTTTCTAAACATATAGGAAGTTTCGATGTTTGTGATAACAGATTTAAATGACAGTGTTGCCAACCTAGAAGGAAGTTCTATTTTTTCAAATAACACTACGTCTGTTTATTGGATATTTGGTATGCTCTGTTGAATAAAGTGATATCATGCACATAACACACGAAGTGCAAATATTCAGAATGATTATTTTGAATATCAACAATTCATATTTATAAACAGTTTGCAACGCTGCAGCCTGTGCTTCACGTATGGTGTTTGGCATCAGTCACATATACCAAATATCGAATGAACACTCATTGGATTAGTGATATTTGAAAGAATAAAATTTAGAATACGCTGGCAACATTGTCAACTAAACGACACACTAACAGCAACATATTTCTACTCTAACCTGTCATTTCCAACTACCCAAGTATTACTCGTGTCGTTTACCACTGCAACAAATAGATTTTCGGTTCCAAGGTCGGTCTTTATCTGAAAAATGAAACGGCTTTCGACTTATATTAACTACTCTTGTTTTGGTCTAAAGAATCCTAGCGCGATGAGTTACGGAACTCGCAAGTTCTTCGCCGTAGCAACACATTGGTTTCTATCCTGGGCAACATCAAACCAGTTTTCATCATGAACATCTATCTCCCGAAGAACCCTTCTAATATTGTCATCCCAACGGCCTTTTCTCCAGCCTTCGATCCGAGCTACATAGCCTGCTTATCTTAGCCATCGTGATTTCATTATTCTTATAATATAGGGTGAATCATATAGTGTGTGGAGTTGTTCACTATGCACTCTATTCCATTTTTTCGGTCATCTCACCCCATAATCTTTCTCAAAAATGTCTTTCGAACACATGCGTTTATGTTCAGCTGCCACAGTCGTGACTTTCGCAACCATGAAGTATTTACCGGTAGAATAACCGTTTCGCCTGAAGCAGCGTTCCGCAAACTGTGGTCCCCGAGATCTGTCCTTAGGCAGGCGCAAAATGAATGGTCTGTTGAACCCACCAACTAATAAAACTGGTGCGCACTTGAAAAATGTTTGCGCAACGCGGGTCTAAATAATTCATCTTTATATCTTGTATTACCTTTTTCGGAACATTCTGTATAAGAAAAAAATTAATATTACCAAATGTCAAACTGTTTACATGGTTCCCACACTTCTTGTCCAATTTAAAATCCAGAACTTTTCCAGGTGTATTTAACTTTTTTTTTCCATACATATGCCAAGAACGTACCTAAATATAGCATTGGATATGCTTAATCAAAGCTACTGATTATGAAAACAACTTCTACACCTCCTTCATAACCATTCGATCCAACCTGTTCTTTTCGTATATGCATTTTTCTTCTTTAAATCCACGTTTACTACTTACTATAAAAATTTCCAATATAAACAGAATCAAAAGTAGACAAGATAACATTTCTATCAGACGACAAAGAGTACAGACTGACTCGCTTATAAGGAAAAAAAAGTTAGAGCTGCGGTTCTACCAACAATCGCAAAGGCTCCGGTCCCTTGATAGCATTTGGTTCATGAGATACATTTTTTTTTTTTTTTTTTTTTTGGCATGGGCTGGATACATTGACAACGAGGTTCCTGGGGAATCTCAATGATTAGCTATTATATTTGATTTTACCCTTACAGAAACGCTTATCTTCAACTGTTCGAAAATTTCAAAGTACATAAGGGGCAACCCACCCCCACCTTACGAAGCTTAAATTTGTATCACAATTGCTCCCTATTTTATCTACCCTTTTCCCTTAGAGAACTAATTATTTTGTATTATTAATAAATTTTGATGTAAGTAGTAGCAAGTCCCTCGCCCCCGGACGCCTATCCTTGTCCATGCACGTGCGCTTTGACTGCAGCCAGTCTAGCTAAGATCTTTCGAACGACATCAAGCATCTCTCTACACCTTATTAATACAACTGAGCATGGTTCCATATGACGTATGTTTACCAAAGGATCACTCATTTGGAACTTATTTCTAATGGTCTATTAATGAAGAAAAAGTTGGATGATGGTTTCTGCGAGTGGCCATTTTGGAATATTGACGCCATCTTTGATTTCATTTTTTTTTATTATTATTATTATTACTGCATATTGAAAATGCTTTGCACTGCCATGTGAGGTGTCATTTTATATGTTTTTGAGGGTGCTGAACACGTTTCCGATAGTATAAGCACCGACAACTAATTACAAATTGCTTAGTAAACACAAAAAAAAACAGGAAATCTCTTGCATTTATATATTAAACCGATTTATAACGTTTTATAAAACATAAAACAGTTTGAAATGGATGAATAATTTATATTCCTGTATTAGAATACTTATGACAATCAGAAATTGTTTCACTTCTCCAATGACAGTAAATTATACAAGGTATTCCAGTTGGAAAGCGTGAACATGAATCTGTTGCACACTTAAAGACTTTTATTTTTTCCGTACCATGCCATACCTCCTCTCCAACGGTTCCCAATAATGTAGTTCGACCGCCGGAACGAACTCAAAGTGAATTATTCCCTTATAATTCCACCAAACCCATAGCAGCACTTTGGGTTCGAAACGCCCTTGTTTGGCTACAGGCTTTGGAAGCTGACCGTTGTTTAACGACTGCTTATGCACGTTAGGATTAAAAAAAAAAATATTCATGTTTCATCCCACGCAATTTTTCTCTTGGTGAGGCTCCGATCACGTGGGTTTTCAGGAGTTTCTTGCGAACTTCCACTCGCTGGGGTCAATTCGTAAGGTACAATGCGGCAACTCCGGATGCTTTTGCGAAAGTCGTGAAGCTGGACTCTGAGGTACAGAGCTTCCCTGCAACTCTCAGAGTGCTAGTGGTCGGATTTGCCTCTATGATTTGGCCACGGCCTACATGACCTTGGCTGATCGTCGAGGTTCTTGCAACCAGAACGAAATTTCTTGAACCATCTGGTTGCTGTGCTGTGATCAATTGCACCTTCGACTTTCACACTACAAATATTTCGGGTTGCTTCCACTGCGCTATGGCCCAGTACGAATTCGTACAGCAAAAGTTCCCTAATTAGACGATGTTGCATGTTCATTTCCTGGTCTTGTCATTTCACAGAAAACGAAGCACTGCACGATCTTTCACAGCACAAACTACTATAAAAGTGATCCGTTCCTACGAGAACCTTCGACACCTCGAATTGTTTCGGTTAAGTGACATACGCGCAACAGATACGTATTAGATAAATATTGCAAATTTTTTTACCCATTCTTGTATATTATTACTGACATACCAAATTTTGTTAAAATATTTTTTTTATGTCTTAAATGTGTTCAGCACCCACAGGAACATGATTCCCCACATGATTATGCAATGCATTTTCAACAGGCACTATGACTCAAGATAGTGAAATCAAAGATGGCGTCAATATTCCAAAATGGCCACTCCAAGAGACCATGACTCAACTTTTTCTTTATTACTAGACCATTAGCAACAAGCTGCTCCAAATGAGTGATAAACATATGATATACAGAACCATACTCAGCAAATGGACTACATGGTTAACACGATATATATTTCTAGCATAGGCTGGCAACACAACGGGGTTCATCTACACCTCTCCTCCAGTAATCTAGAACAACTCTGAACACCACACAAGTTTAAATTACTAAAATACACGAACACATAGTTCAAACTGAAAAACAAAAATGAACAAACGCAATCTAACTTTTAATAAAAAAAAAAAAGTTTTACTCACTCTACAAGTCTGCCCTTATCCCTCCTTGCAGGAATATTTGGTGTAAATGTTTTGCGTGACTTGGCATTGGGGATGATGGGACTCTTTCCCAGGCCAAGTGTAAGATCTCGAGGCGCCTTGAAAGAAGGCAAACGGCCAGGAAAGCTAGGAGCTCCGGGGCGTGTCAAGTTGTTCTGAGGCAAAGCACCATTTTCTGCTATGATCTTTGTGCTATTAACTAACTTCTTGTCACCTTTGCTATCATCCATGATGAACTTATCTGAAAATAAAATAAGATTCAATCACTGATCGGCACGAAATATATTATTCTCTACGTTACAATAAATGATCATTCGTCAATCAACCTTCTACCACGTATATCGCCTTGTATGCTGATTATTCACTGAGTACGCTCTACTTAAATGAAGCACTGACCAGCAACGAACTCCCTCCTCTTTTGCTACTTTATTATTTTAGGACACGTTCCCCTACACGTTAGAAATATATCTTAAAAATAAGCATCACGACTTCGTACAGAGTGCCTACCGAAATTACAGGAGCAAAATTAAAGACTCCGTAACTTTACCAATGAAAATCATGACCAGGGCTCGAAAAATTGTCTTCTGACCTAAGCACCAGTTCTGAAAACCAGGCGTCACAATAATACAAATACAATTTGATGCATAGGCCTACATGTTTTGCCCATATATTAATTATAGTTACTGTTACAAAAATTGAAGTGTGTTAAATCAGTTGAATCATCTACTTACGAGTAGAGAAAGTGTTGAGCCATGAGGTACATGCGGCATTAATCTAACCAACTGTGATTAATTGATTGTGTAGACTGTGTAAAATTTCAAAATGTGTAGGGCCTATATTTTTCTAAAACTAACCTAACCTATCCCACTGAATTTGTAAACAGTAAAAAAGGGTGAAAACATGATGTATTGAACTACTTTACAACACATTAATACATTACCTGGTCAACATGTCACCCGCGTAACAGAGAAACGAGTAAGAAGTGGCCTTAAATTCACGAAGTAACGTCGTAATCTCTCAATTGACATGCAAGTAAAGCAATAAATACGCACCGGAACTCGAAAATTATTACCAAGAACTTAACTAATGAGTTTCATACGAAAATGAACAGAACGTAATTGGGATAAAATTCCATATCTGGGGGCCAACATAAATTTATAAGATTTCTAAACACTTATTTTTTTATTATTACTTTCTTAACAAATTTTCTTGGTTAGGATAGCTTAGGCTGGCCCCCGATATGGAACTAGAACCGGTAACTGAATCGGTTCTGCGGAATAACAGCCGAATATGGGAAGGATTTTTTTTAACAAGTAACAGTACTTCTTGTTTTGCCAGAGAGCAAGATATCTTCGAACTGACAAATCAAGTGAATTGTTAAAACCTCCCAACTTCATACTTAACCTAACCTTACTTACTTCTCCGGTAGTAGTGTCCCCCCTACTGCAGTTCTAAAATAACGTAATTCTATACATTATCTCCTTCTGGCATAGACCACTGGAAACGCCTAAAGATGCTTCGTTTTATGTTCCTATAGCCAGGATTCCTATTTAAATGCGTGGGAAATAACAAAAACATGACCTGGTATGGAACTGACAATGTACTGATCAAGGGAACAATAGTACAAGGGAAATGACGTAATTTAAAATCGTATTGCGTACTATAGAAACAAGGAGTAACCACTTTTACGTCTTAAACATGGACTTTGTGCCCTTAATCACCATATCTTGAAGTTCCATATCAGGCCATGTTTTTGTCATTTCTCACAAGTTTTAGTATGATTCCTGTCTACAGGAACATAAAACGAAGCATTTTCAGGTGCTATGCTATTAAGGTAATTCTTTACACGCTATGTCAAATCGTTCTGTACTGAGGAGTTTTACTTTGAAAACAAAATCCCCCAATAATACGCTTTATAACCTTTACAACAGAACTTAGACTGGAACGGAAGTCTCTCACTGATTGGATATGAAATATACAAGTGGTGCTTTCAAGCTCCCTGTCAGAAAGATTCGGCAAGAATACTTTTATTAAGCATGTGTCATTATATCTCAGCTGACACAACGTGCACAGCAGTGCGTACTCAAAATATTATTTAAAAACTTTAATAACATCAGTACATTGCCACTTCTTACCTCGTTAGTTGCTTCACTTATTAACGGTATATTTTACGTTAAAAAACTAATGCATTTTAAAATACTGCTTTTATTTAATCCCGAGAAAAACATAAGTTACAACCACAACAACACACTTCGCGTCACGCCATCTTGAAGTAGTGACGCTACTGACACCTATCTAATGTTGTAGATTCTAGTAGAGAAATAAGAAGGCTGAGTTGCGTTTTGACAACTTTACTGAAAGTCTTACAAGTAGGAAGTCCCTTTCAAAAAGACGTATTATTTCACGAGATAAACAACTTCTTCCTTTATTACTGAATATAAATTAATCTTTGTTAGATGTATTCGTAAACAAACACGGTAGAATAACGCATAAAATAAAGAGCTTCATGAATAAGAGACAAGTTGTGTTTGGCGAAGATTATTACTACAAAGAACCATTGCATTGGAATGAGTTGGAAACCAAATAAAAAACAAATTTTATGAAAGTAACAAGCTGGCGCTGTGAAATATCCAGTCTCTTGTATGATAGCTTCTCAGACGCACAAATGAGGCGCTGATATCAAGAGTGGTCTATGTTACAAAAGCATTATTTGGAGAAAAATGGCCTCAAAGTTTTACATCTCTCATGATTAGAATATGTACTGTTTTTCAACTTCAACTGTACTGTTACCATTTAAACAGATATAAAATGTCTTTCGCACTTTGTATTTGTACAATTTGGATATTCATGCCGTTTTTATGCTGAATTGTTCTTTAAAAAAAATGCACATAGCCCATTCTTGCGGAACGTACGTTTGGAATGCCACCTGAATTATGTTGTAAGAGAAATCAGTAGTGATAAGAAAAAAACAAAATAACACTACTCAAACTGGTTATTAACGTAAACAAAAAATAGAACTTATGAAAAAATAATAATATATTGAGATACAAAGAAAAAAAGGTTTATACAGTTATTAGGAAAAAGGTATTACAGTCATTATGCGACAAAGAAAGACGACAGTATTCAGTCACTTTCGATAATACCTGGATCAAGGTCAAATCTCCTCCTCCTCCACATGACTTTCTCGCAGTTGTCTTGGAGGTTGGGCCTTTAACGACTTAAAGAACTGCTGCTTAATAAAGGGTATATATTTCATAAGAGAGTACAGATCCTTCATTTTTGCTGCAGTTATGGGTTTCGCAATGTATTCGTTTAAGCTGATGACATTACGTACAGGAATCTGTACAGGTTTTTTGCAAAATTGATTTCTTGAAATTCAGCATTGTCATTGAGAGTGTACTTGAGCTTCATTAGAAAAAGATCTTCATTTTGAAAAGTAATCCATCGAATCTGTACCCATTTGACCTCGTCCTGGCTGGTTGTTACATTTCTGTTTGTTAAATGGGGTCTGTGATAGTGAAGAACAGAGGAGGATTTCATCTCCACAACAGTGTATGGATTCTTACGGCAGGATTTCTTTACAACTTGCATCCAGTCAGCAGGTGTGTATACTTGAGCATGGTAGCCTTTCTGTTTTTCGATGACACCAAAATGTTCGTCATTTGGTAAGTATGAATGATCAGGGACCAGATACTTGTGAACAACTCTGGAAATGGGTGTCAGCAACAACGTGACTCCACAGAAGAACAATATTATAGTTCCGGTTCTGGCCACCGCATGGATCTGAAAATGCTATGATGTTCCGAATTCCTCTTGAAACATACACTTCCGTAACAAAATGCCCAAGACACAATGCTATTTCATGGGAACCTCTCGAAGCTATGCCTTCGGGCCACATATACATATATACCACTTGCTGGTCATGAAAGTATGCACGGATGCCTAAGTTAAAAGTCCATAGTTGTCGTTTATACACTTCATTCACTTCTAACTTTGGAGTAGGCAGGGTCTTCATAAGATCGAATGTTATGGTAACGGAGTCCGCAGATGAAACGCCTTTAGCTCTCTTGAGGCTAGATCTTGCCGCTTCTGCTTGGCGTTGGTGTAGCTCTAGATTTTTCTCCAAAGATAACTTTCCTGATGGTGTAGCTGCTGAAAGCATATCTTCTCACAAAAGGAGAAACTGTTCAACACACCACTCTGCAGCACACTGCTTCATTAGAGTGACAATCATGGAAGTTTCAACTTGCTTTTGTAACATAGACCACTCTTGCTGGGAAGCAAAACAAACTATTATGAATGCAAGAATAGACTTTTGTGTATAGCTTCTCAGTCAGTTGAGATACACATATCCCACTTTTCCAGCAACTAATTCTACATTTTTCGGACCTGTGGGTACCAATATCTCAAAAAAATATATAATGTAACATAGACCACTCTTGCTTTCAACACCTCAAATATTCATTGTTATAAAAGAGGTTGGTAACACTGACAATAGGGTTGTTTGGGGATGGGAAAACGAATAGTAATTTTCTATTGTGTCGTACAACCATTGGCGTAACTAACGGGCCTGCAATGGGACTTACTTACAAAGTTTAGTTTCGAAATTCAGTAACTTGCAGGGGCACATTCTGATCTGTTGCGAGGAGGCCCACACGCCGTTAGTTACGCTACTGCGTGTATAACCTTCATACCAAGTTTAGTTCGAATATGTCTAGTGGTTATTTTATTTCTTTTTAAAAATAAAGTAGGTTGAGGTGAGGTGCTTTGGGATGTGCCAACCCATTTCATTGTCTCGAATAATGTTCAGGGATGCACTCGCAAATGGTTCAGTATCGGAACGTTTCAATTTAGTGTATCAAGAATAAAGCAGTATTGTATAAACCACACAAACACTAATTTGAAGGTAAATATAAACGCGAGACACATGCTAAACGCGGCAACCATAAATGACACATAAGTGTTAGACGAGCACGTCGCGCACGGAATAAATAAGAAGAAAAAAGTGTAGAGAATAAAGATACATGACCACACCTATGATCACTAATTTAAGATAATCTACGAAAAATAAAAAAGCTATTATTGATAATAAATATGAACAAATAATTTTTTTTTCAAAGGAAAAAAGAAGAAGAAAATGCCCGCGCCGGGATTCGAACCCGGGTTTTTATTCAGAAAGTCAACGCCTTACCATTGAACTATTGCAAGGACCTTGCAAACGGTCGTTTGACAGTTTCATTTTCAGTGTTACGTAAGTAGCCAGAGAGGTCACGTATGCAAGTTGGCGTGGAGAGCGAGGGGTGTTGGTAGTGAGTAGTCGGGTAATGACCCTAACACCGCTGTCTGCCATATGTTAACAAATTGATCTCATTGTTGTTGTACAATGTATTACTCAGTGTTGTTGTTGAAATAAAACGTTGACCAGACTTACGGATATTTTCTTTGGAAAATGGGACACCTTTTCTCCCGAAAGCAGAACCGGAACGACGTTCTGGCGCGTTCCGGTACCAGTACACCTCTGATAATGCTGTTGTTAAGTTTTATTCGGATACATCTAACGCAATGGAAGCAATTTCATAAATTGAATTTTAAATAAAATAGTTTGGTAACACTGACAACTGGAGTGACTGGGGACTGATACACCCTTAATATTGTTCTATTGTGTCAGATAATGTTTATGATCACTTGTAGGTAAGTGTAACGAAATTGAAGCAATTTAAAATATTCAATTTTCAATAACTTAGATGAGTTGGCAACATTGACCCATGCACCAATCGAGTTGCTTCAAGGGAGTCTGATCTTGTCTTGCCGAGACCTATGCAACGACACCTTCATAATCCTTGAAATTGCACACAGATGGACAGAAAAGCGGCAATATAAGGTCTCTATTAAGGCACATAGAAATAAGTTGATCACAGCAGCAACGTTTCGCGACCCAGCCGTCGTGGTTCAGTTGTTAACCTGGATTAACCTAAATTTCGAATCGGCAATGCGGGGACACGACAGCTTTGAGCTTCACTGCAAACCGTCTTGACTGAGGTTTTCCTTGGTTTCACCAGTAAAGTGCTGGGATAGTACCTCAACACAGACCCTGGTTGCTCTCTTCCCCAACACTTTGGTACGTACCGGCAGAATGTTCGCTAAAGACGTTACGTCACGTCTCGGACGTGACTGCCTTAGGCCATAGATTCCAGTTCAGCCCATAAATAAAAACTTAAAAAAAACATTTTGTTTTATAATTTAAAACTATGTCTTGTTAATTGCACATAATTAGGTCGAACTTTAAGGAAAATGCGTAGCCTATCTGTCGTAATTTAGCATTTTCCGTTTCTCATATTATCAACTGCAAATTATATAGTTCAGATAAAATTTCTATATTTAATATATTTCATTCAATTTGCACCTGTTAACCATAATGCATATCTGTAGACTGTAATCCATTTTAAAAACCGAACTTATCCAAGCGTCATAAATGTTAGGAAATCGACAAAACCACTTCTAATCTTCTGTCTCTTCGTCTTTTCCCACCTACGTGGGGGTCGACGTTTCTGATGAGTCTTCTCCACAAATCCCTGTTCTGAACTTCTTGCGCTGACAAAGCTTTCTCCCCGAGATCATTCTTAACCCTGTCCATCCATTTCCTCCTTGACTTCCCTCTACCTCTCTTGCCTCCACTACCATTGCCATCACTCTTCTGACTACATAGTCATTTGTTCTCCTCATTATATGTCCATACCACTGCAGTACTCTCTTTATCTTCTTAGATATCTCTACAACTTTGGTTGTACCTCTTACTCTCACACTTCTCACTCTGTCTCTTCTTGTTATCCCACCCATCCAGCGTAACATTCTCATTTCGCTAACATCTAATCTTTTTGCTTGTACTCTCTTTATTGGCCATGTTTCTGCTCCGTAAAACACTGCTTCTTATTTTTCAGAGCTAGAGGAAATTTGCAGCCATGAATATCTTAGAAATAGTGACAGAACTTTTAGTTTACCAAGACTTTACTGTTTTCCGAAAGAAGATTGGGAAACATAAAAGAAATAAGAAATACATGCTTTACTATTAATTACATGCTTTTTGTACCTGTTCTTTACAATCTTACGATAATTAAATGATTTTACAGGCTTTCTGGAATCATAGAACTATACTTATGGGTTAGGAAATAATGAACATAACTCAATAATGTCAGTATGTCAATTTTACAATTTTGTGGACAACGGTGCTTTTGGATGTTCTAAACACCTGGACTATATGTACAATTTGTACGATTAGATGAACGCAATAGAACCTGGGGCTCAACCGCCCATCTGAGTTTCATATAGTGCGAATCCGAAAGTAAAGATATGCTATGTTGAATACTTAAACATCATCAAAAATGGTAACAAAATATCTAGTTGGTTGATTGAATTAATTATTATTAATAAGAGAGCTCCTCGCTCCAATGCCCCATTTCTAACATTTTTCAAAATATTTCAAAAACTAAGAGTACTATCAAATATATAAATTCATAGCGCACTAGATCTTACAAATTAGTAAGAAATACAATGGACAGAGATCTCGAGTTCTTGTCCATTGATGCGTGATAAGTTTTCAAAGATTATGACGTCATTATTTAATTAAAGTCTCAGCACTCGTCAATCGACAAGATTTCGAAATCGCTGTCCTTTGCTTTTCATAGTAATTTGTAAGTTCTACTGCGCTAAGAATTTACATTTTTTGATAGTACTCTTAGTTATTTAAATATTTTGAAAAATGTTAAAACAGGGGGTTCGGAGCGAGGACCCCTCTTAATGTTCTAAACGAACTTATTAGCTTCTACTCGTAAATACGGGAGCTACAATATTTGGTAACATCGGTTCCGAACCACTCTGTTGAATGGAACTCGACGGGAATATAAAAGGCCAAATATTGTTTCACATGTAATAAACAACATAATACGTTGTACAGTCATTAAAGTCATGGACTGACCTCATAGCATCTCTGCTGCACTACAGTGGATAATTTGCGAAACGAGATGGCACCGTGCAAGTTTTTTTCTCGTCCCAGTAAGAAACAGTTACGTGCAAACATTGTGAGTAGAATACGGTATTTGTCGTGGAGGGTAGTTGAACGCGAGAGGCGAAATTCAAGAATGTCATAGTTTGACGAACGGGTAGACATCAAGTTCTGCCGAAAATTAGGTAAATCCTCTAGCGAAACATTTTAGATCATCATCCACCGATTGGGAGCGGGGTCTTGAACACAAAGAAGGCCGTGAAAGTCTGCCGGAAGTTTGCCTCGTTGGCGAAGGATTTCACACGAAGGTGGTTGCCCAGGGTATGGAAGAAGTGATAGTCTGTTGGCGAGAGATCCGGGGAGAACAATGGATGGCACAGTGTCCCCGAGCGATGGTATACCTGGTCACCCGCGCCACATGCAGTCTTGCATTGTTAGCCAAAAATAGTACATACTTGCGATTCACCAATACTGGCTTCTTCTGCTGCAGTTCCTGTTGCAAACATTGCAACTGCTGCAAGTACAGTCTCCAGTGATGGTTTGGCCCGGTGGTAGCAGCTGATCGTGCTCCACTTGGCGACTAGTCCATCAGATACAGAACATGATTTTATGTGGGTGCAGAGGAGGTCTTGTGATCTGAGGCGTAGGGTTCCACGGTGACAACCAATGTCTGGCACGTTTGGGAGTCTCATACAGGACCCACTTTTCGTCACTGGTGAGCACTCGATCGAATACGAGTATGTCGCGGTGCTGAGAAAGCAATGACAAACAGGCTGTCATTCTTTGGTCCTTGTTGGCTTCCGACAGTTTGTGGGGTACCCATATGCTCAAATTGTACACCCTCCCTATGCAATGCAGGTGAAATCTGACGGTTTCATCACAAACCTGAATTCATTCGGCAAACTGACCACACGTTGGCTGCTGTCCCGCTCTATGGCCACCTTCAGGACCTCTTCATTCAGGGTCTTTGGGCGCTCACTGCGAGGTTTATCACAGAGATATAAATCTCCTGGCCTCAATTTCTGGAACCAATGCTTGGCGGTGCTGCGTTCATTCACAGCATTATCCCCAAAGGCTCAACATTGTCTTGGAATTGATTCGACTGTGGACAAACCCATCTTAAAGTCATAAAGAAGACAGCGTGGAACGAGCTGCTTCGACGCCTTCATTTATGCTCGTCACTAGTCGATCTATTATTGCTGTAAGTGCACAAAGCGCCTGTCTTGGTTCCGGCCACTTTCCACCCCGATCACTTTTGCGGCACCTGAGACTCTTATTTCTTTATCAGTTATCACGTCATCCCATGCGACGTATTAAATGACAATAACCTTTTCGGTTACCTTGTAGTTTCCTATATCATTCTATGTGGACTAGGGCTTACAATTGTCCAGGATTGACTGGGATTGTGTATGAATACCCTCTCCTCTTCAGGCAAACGTTAAACCATGTCCGGGATGTTAAGAATCCCGGAATTTTAATTTGGCTATTAAGTGTAAGTTAATTTTGTAAATAATAATAACATGTAGAAATAGTACACGAAAATATGTGAAATAATATTACACAATAAATGAGAATACTTTCTTCCAAATGACCTAAAGTTGCTTAAATATTTAATGCATCATTATTTCATATTTTGGTTTAATGTTACAAACATTCTAAATTCATGCATTCGGAGATTATATTTCTCCATCATAATCCTGATTTGATACTGATATAGTAGACAACCCTGGACAGACACAAAGATAGAAGCAAATGGTGTTAAATAAAATAATTGTTTTAAACCAAATACGTGACCCGAAATACCAACGCAGGAAGTGAAAATTAAGCAGTAATTGGTCTATTGTTTATGATTTTAGAATGATTATACTCGCTTGTGAATATACTTTGAATTCAAGAATGTGTATGACGAAAAAGGAAAGTGCAAAATCGGGATGAATGAAGAGAACTTAGTTTTCCATGAAGGAATTGCTGCATTTGGGAGGACACTTATGGTGGTGATGGTGATGACCAAAATATTTCCTGATAAAGGTGTTTTAAAACAATCTCTGAAAAGAAAAAGGTATGTTTACACAATGTACCATTCAAGAGATTGGTAACGAGAACAACTATAATCTTATTTACATTTTCGTTTCATTTAATAAATGTGATACATTAACCTAATAAACGTAAGACATTGGAATATAAATATTTCTATTTATTAATGGGACTCGCAATTTCACAGCAAATGTTTGAAAATATTTTTGTGGAAGTAAGTATGGCATTGTCAGTAGAACATTCAATGAAGACGAACATAAAACATTGACGCGAAGATGTTTTAAATTGACCTTCGACGATCTCTATCAAGTGACTATTAGAAGGGTCGTTGTCTATCTATTAAATTCAATTTGAGCTAGTTTATCCGTTTGATTTGTATTCTCTGTTGCACTTCTATGGTGCAATCTGTTAGACGTAATATTTTCTGGTCAATTGTGCACTCAATTGCTTGGTAGATATAAGTTAACTAAACATGGGACTATCTACAACAATGTATTGCTTAGTGATACTGGCTGTCTTTCGACTTTCCTCTTCAGCAGTCACACAAGAACTTGAAGCTGATATAAACGAGGATGTGAGAATTTGGCAATCAGAGGAGTCCCTTCGAAGGATCTTGAAGCAAGAACTTCTCAATGGATTCAATGTATTCAGAATTGAATACTTCTTGGATCAACTTGAAAAACAGGTAGGTTTAAATTATTTTGCGTTATTATACAGTGGTATCTAATTAACTAAGAAACGATGAGTAGAAACTTAATGAAAGCATGAAATGTCATAACTAGAATTACTATTTTATGTTAAACCTATGAATAGAACCATTCCCGTTGTTATATCCATTCCAGTTGGTTTACAAGAATCTTTGTCCTCAATCCAAATGGTAGTTGTATAACCATGAATATTTTCAGACCAACCTATCAAGAGATGAAAGATCTGAAATAGTGATATGCAGATAATCTTGAAGACCAAAACTAAACGTTTTCCGAAAACAGTAAATTTTTCGTCAACAAAAGGTTTACAAGATAACAGGTCGGTTTTCGCTGATTTCTTCCTTAGATTACTTTCCCAAAAATCTCCAGCCATATTTTTTAACATGATAATATTTAATGCTTATTCGAGGAAACGAAATCGTTACATATCAAATACCAATGTGTATGTGTGTGTGTGTGTGAGAGAGAGAGAGAGAGAGAGTGAGAGAGAGATTGTGTGTTTGTGTGTGAACAACGATAACGCAAACTAAAAACCGAAACCATTCATAACGTACACCATGATGTTGCGAGTTATGAGACACATTAATTAAACAACCCTAAGCCCTTTCTGAAATCCCTCTAATTTTCGGGGATCCCAATTTTTAAAATTTATTTTCCTAGAATAAATTTCAATGTTGATAACGTTAAGAAATTACATCTTAGCTTTTCTAAATGTTTCAGATTCTGAATAGTACGCTACCTCAATATAGGTTATTTTATATTTATTTATTCTTTTCCCAGTGCGAACCAGAGGTTGTACGCACTTTTATCTACATCTCATTCTTTACACAAGTTTGATAAAATTTATTTTAAATGTGTGTACATATTTAATAATGGTATATCAAAAAATTCACTGGCAAAATTTCAAACTGTACATAGAGTTATTTTGTTTGAAGATAGCCAAAGCAGATGGAGACACTTTCTAAAAATTTATGTTCACAGAAGAAGATCGTGTCGATGCGAAATATTAATAAACTCTATCCTTGAAAACTAACTATCATGAAAGTAAGCAAACGATCATGAGAGAGAGAGACACACACACACACAAAGGAAAAGAAAGAAGAGAGAGAGAGAGAGTCAGTAAGTTAGTCGTCAGTCTCAAGTTTGATATAGTGTTGAAGTTCGGTTTTAAGGATTGTTCATGATGATGAGAAAATTGTGTTGATAAATCGGTGACTCTCTTCAATGAATATTCATATTACAAGGTCCAAAAACAGTTGTTATTGCACTACTTCAATGCTTAATACTACATTATAATATTTAATAACTAGCAATGCCAAATAACATTAAATTTATGCTGAACCATACATAAACCCTTGGTCGTAAGATCTATACGTTGTTGTTCTTTATGGTTATACGTTCTTTCTTAAAAGGTTAATCTTCTACTACAATCATCTGTTGAACTGAAAGCCAAGACGGAACAAACCCAAGCTAATATGGACAAATTTGGCAAGTAGTACAATACATTTATTGTATATAGTTATCAATAAATTACACATTATGTGAACTGTCATAAACGTTTGCAAACATTCATTCTATAAACTATCTGAGACTCTTTTAATTTTGTTTCTTTCACCATACTACAAGTCCAGTGGTCAATTAGCGGTGGATTTCACCAACCTTCGTGAAGAATTTAATGAATTGTTAAGCAAGGTTAAATTCATTAACTAGCGATTCGATAAATTCTTATCGTACGTTGCTAGAACCCACCAGAAATGTAAATTCTCTTTACGAAAAATACGTTGCGTGTATGAGTGTCGGTTACAGAAAAAAGTGATCGTTAACTTGCTTCAAAAAGAACTCCGCTTTCCTGACTCGACTGACTGGTCTATCAATTAAGCTACAATATGACTCGAGAACATTCTTTGCAAGTGATTATTTCTTCCGGCCTTAATTCTACAAGCCAAACCTACAACGAAGAACCCCTACTTTTAATGGGTAAATCTGAAGGGAAATGAGCCAGATTAGTGTCTATCGACTTTTATAAATTTGGTATATGCCGAAGATCTCACTGTTAATTTACATAAAGCAATATAAAGTTATAATAATAAAAATACTTAGCACGGTGTTTTATTAAATCGTTGAATATGAAAAAACACAAATACACACACATATGCTATCCACTATTAAGTTACTACTCTATTGTTAACAAGCTATATCATAAAAGAACTATGGATTGAACAGGATTCGAACCGATGTCAGTATGTTACTGCCTTCAGAAAGCGACCAGTTTACTGCTTAGTCACTTTACCAGCTTGAATACTGAAAACAATAATCGTCACTTCTTGTTTCAAGAAAATGGTTCAGCATATTCTTTAAAACTAATTGCACGTTAATATTCGCTTCTTAAATTATTATCAACATAGCAATTCATTACTTACCGCAGTATTGGTAATAAAAATAATCTAGCTGAAATGAAAGATTGCATTAATATATTTTTCCGAAAGATTCAAGTTTAATGAACATTTGTTTATAATAGGTAATGGTTACAATCGCGAAATTTTGAATGTGCAAACAGGGCGGTAGAACTCAGACAAATTTTTCTGAGGTTTTTCTCAGCTTAATCAAGCAAATACAAGTATGAAGCCTGAACCTGGGCATTACCTTCTTCATCTTTTCAGCTCTAAGAATGACTACTATCTGCCTCTATTTCTCAGCTGCAAGGGGTTTGGGTCATCAGGTTATTTGTATGATTATGAGTCGTGAGTCATTTGCAAACGTTCCAAATGATCTTGTGATATACATTCTTCTTTAAAGTGGACTCGGAAATATTCCCTTGACTATTTCTCACCGAGTGTTAATAAAGCTATTAGTCATTTAGCTGCCGAGGTTTATTTATTATTTTTGTAATTGTATACTGAGTGATTTAAAACTCAATGCAGAAATTTCGGGAGGTAATTTCTGACACCAAAACAGGAAGGAAAGTTCATGTAAAATAGTTGGAATTCCGCTTCATTTTCGAGATACAAGGTTTTCAATGGGGAAGCTAAAAATAGACCCCGTCCAATTGAAATTAAAATGAATTTTTCAGAAACGAGGCATTCAAATAAAATAAGATTCGGGGAGTTGATTCCTATATGTATGATGAATATTCAGGGCTAAGATGCGACATAATTCAGTTCTCATTGTTGTCAAACTGATAGAAAGTTTATTTTTTAGATGGCACTATGTCGTTTTATTGGATGTTAGGCAGTGTTCGAAGTGGGAGGTGGCACACGGTGTCTTTTTCTCATTTTGGATTTGGCGTGCCCCTAAATTTTTATTAATGGGAGATCATTGCACTTCGAGCACTAATATTAAGTATTCTCTAATGACAGCAAACACCGTATGTGAGCCGACCTCGGTATCCGTGAGGACTAGGGCGTTGGACCACCGTTCAGGATGTTACGGGCACGAATTCCGCCCGGGGCATGTATATTTGTGGATTTTAAACTGCATTGCACTCATATCCTTGTGATAGGTTGAAGTTCATAGTTACTAAAAATAGCCCATGAAAAATAAAGTTTACCAAAGATTTTATCATATGTGAAGCACAGAACCCAGTGTTGGGAACTGTGAAAACATGCGAGGTGAAATATTCCACATGCCCACTTCAACGTTTGACGTCGTATAATGTTAACAGTATAGCTTCCATTTTTTCAATGAAGTTTATTTATGGCCTTTACTCATCTCAGGCTCAGGTCAGTATAACTTCCATGGACAAGAAATTTATTTACCATTGAACAATACAAACACAACAAGTTAATGATTTGATTTCATTTGATTTGATTTGATTTGTGAGCTTTTTGGCTTAGACCAGCAAGTTGATTATCTCTATACCAATGTACTAGTTCCAACAATTGTACGATAAAAGCTTTGGTAAACTTTATTTTGATATGGGCCAGTCTAGTAACTTTGGACTTCGGCCCGTCACTATTCGCCTTTAGCTGTTAAAATCCACACTCATGCCCCTGCCGGGACCTTCGAGCCGATACGGCCAACCGCCGCATACCGCTCGGCCACACGGCCGGCTCCAACAATCGTGTATCAGTATATTTTAATGTAAATAAAGAGAAATGGTGAATAATTTTCTTTTTCACATTCAAGAAGTAAAAACGCACACTTTTCTGAGAAAGTCCGAGAACAGATCAATCGATTGCAACCAAATTTGATATTATTTTAAAAGCAGTAGTAGAACTACTACTGGTGGTAGCGCTAACAATAGTAGAAGTAGGGGTAGTAATAGTAGTAATCATTTTTAATAGTTTACTGTGTTCACTCTAACATCTTGGCAACAACAGCTAGTTTTATTATACTGCAAGCCTTGTATTTATATTCTAGATTAATATATTGTAAAAATACGAATTGACTCTCCCTCTCTCTCTCTCTCTCTCTCTCTCTCTCTCTCTCTCTCTCT
>JAGDQP010003456.1:0-55374 GCA_022664845.1 Lepisma saccharinum | reverse complement strand
CATATACATAGAGAGAGAGAGAGACAGGGTGTTTCAGGAGGAAGGGTAAATATTCTGGGAGATGATTGTACTGGAGTAGTACAGCAAAAAAGTTTATATGAACATTTCATTTTTTAGACTTCATTTCAGAGATACATAAAAGTTGTGCAAGTGTGACAGTGATATCGGGGTTTGAAGCATTAGCACTAGAGAAAATCATAACAACAGTGACAGATGTTACAGAACACTGTAGGTCACGGTTGGTATGCACAGGTGTCAAAGCAGATGCTCGAAAATGTTTCCATAGCCTCCATACACTTGCGGTCCTTCACTAGCAATTACTAACTATAATGACTAGGTACCTTGAGGACAGTCCTCTTGCCACCCGCCAGCTTATGTGGTATCAGATGGATGGAGCACCAAGGCACTTGATGCGCATTGTGACTCGCTTGCTGAACACAGAATATCCAGGCTGGTGGATAGAATGTTTTTAACCTGTTCAATGGCCTCCTAGATACCCAGATTTAAACAATGAACTATGGTATTTGGGGATGGCTAAAAGAGAAGGTATACGAACGTACAGTGAACACACCAGAGGACCTACAGGCTTGTATAACGACTGCAGCGGACGAACTTCATCCCAACAAGAAAGCACTGCGCCAAATATACCCAACCATTGCTAGTGATGACCCGCAAGTGTATGGAGGTAAACTGAGACATTTTCGAGCTCATGCTCCTATAGTTGTGCATTCTGGCCATGACCTACAGTGTCCAATAACATGTTCTTTCACATTCGTTGAGATTTTCTCTAGTGTTAGTGCTTCAGACACCGATATCTCTTGTCGCCCTTGCAAATCCTTTATGAAAGTATAACTCTGAAACGAAGTCTTAAAAATTATGTTTATATGAACTTTTTTGCTGTACTACTCCCGTACAATCATCTCCCAGAATATTTGCCTTTCCTCCTGAAACACCCTATATATATGGCCTGTTGTTAGTTATACAAATCTACATGCATGCATTGATTTCCTCCAAATTTTGCATATGTGTTCGCTGGGTCCCGGGACAGGCCATAGGGATATTTTAAGTTACCGGAAGCGACCGCGTGGGCAACTAATTGAAAAACTTTATTTCCATTGTTGATTACAATGAAATAAATTAGCTGTTTCCATGTTTAATTTAAAACAACAATAAAATGAACAAATAAATATTTTAGATTTTTTAATTCAAATTTTTATTGTTACAAACCCATAATAATAATTTAATTTGATTAACTAAAATTTAAAGAAAGTTTAATACGTAATATATGGGTAACTTCTACTACTACTAATAATAATAATAGTAGTATTAGTTGCAGCAGCAGAAGCAGTAGTACTAGTAGTTGTTGTTGTAGCAGTTGTAGTAGTAACAGCTTTTATAGTAGTAGTAATTGTAGTTGTAGAAGTAATTGTTGTTGTATTAATAGTCCTAGTAGCAGTATTAGTAGTAAAACTTTTAGTGTTACGAACATATTTTATTCACACCGCACCAACGGACGGGAACATCAGATAGTGCGATATATTATAAAAATATTTTTCTCTTTGAGTCTCTTAATTGTTATTTGTTTTTACAGAACGTGACATAACAACCAAAATAGAAACTTTGAACGAGAAAATCACTGGAGTAACATCGTTAATGAGGTTAGTACATATAAGTTCGTTCTATCACACAATCTTCTACACACGTTACTCATATACGAATACGAGTTGTTCGCTATTTGTTGAAGTAGAAATTTTTGATGGTTCTGTTAGTGATATAATTTCCGCAACAATGGATCTAATAAGCACACAATCATACTGAAACCTGCCCTGCTAGTTTACTCTACTCTGCAGAATGACGAAGAAACATCCCATAGAAAATTGTTACTCCCGTACTGCATAGCACTGCACAGTTATGGATATAATTACATTGAGGCCTTGTATTCATACTTAATTTAATTAAAACAGCAATATGTTGTTATAACATTGAAATTGTAACGATTGCGTTTTTACAATAAATTAAGTGTAATAGCCTTGCCAGCCTGTTTTAATTAAATTATGCAAAGTTATCAAAAACTTGCGCACAAATGAACATAGTTGTAACTTTCTGTGACGATCTCCAGTCGAACGCGCGATTCTCTGTACCAGGTAACTGCATCTATCAGTGTTCAATTTGCCGGGGGGGATGCCGAGGATTTTCCTGTGCGTAAGGTTTTTATTCCCGGTTGTTGATTCCGAATATCATCCCAACCTGGAATAAAATCTTTATATTTCTACCCAAACAGTTAGTATGTTGAAACTTACCAGTTTTAGGATCCCCCTTCTTTCCTTCTTAGTTTTGTCCAAAGTTGAAGATAAAATTTCTACCGGCTAGCTTTATCTGGTTGTTGAGTGTGATTCAAACAGAAAGAATGCAAGAAGCAGAGAAAATGAAGAGGTCTAATTCCAGTTATTGTTATTCTCAGTCTTCCTCAAGACTATTTATATTTAAATATTAAAGATTCGGAAGTTGAAAAGGTTTTTCTATAACTAATTGCATCATCTTAGAGCGTAGATAAATTTATCTAAATTTGCCTGGTATTTTGTATTTCGAATATTAACAAGTAACGGAACTGTTCAGAATTCGCTGCTACAAATAAAACTGCAGCTTGTACAAATTTGGTTTAGTGTCCACATGGAAGGTATAGTCTATATTGCATCAGATTTCTTTTCATTACTTTGTATTTGTTTTTTTAATATTGTGACCTCTACACAAATTCTACTAGTTTGACAGAGAAGAGGAGGTTTGGAAATATATTCTGAGAGTATCTTAGAGTGGGAATTTAAAATTGTACGCTAAAGGAATTAATTTTCCCTTGTCCTTCATTAAAAATTAAAGAAAAAGGAATAAGTAAGGTACACAAGTTCCATACATAAACAGTGAATACACTTTAATCCTAAACTAATCTATCCAGGACAAAAAGTTTTTGATGCAGAGGTCAGTAATCTACATCATTATGTTATCTCCCCAGTCAAACCAAATTACTAGATAAATGTTTAACCTAATATCTCCTAAACAAAACAGTAATAGCAGGAAACACAAATTTTAAGAAAATGCAGGATATAATATGTGAATTGGTAAAGTGTGTGCAGTACAAAATACATAGAAGACAAGTTGTTCTAGTGACGGACATTTGGTTATGAATACCAGAGCTCCAACAAGTTCAAGGAACCACAAGGAGCAGTGGTCCTAGTCCTATCATGCTCCTACTTCTGACACTACTCTGTTGTGGGGTGAGTCTTTCTGTGGTGTGAGTCTTTCTGTGGTGTGAGTCTTCCTGTGGGAGCGGACGCGTGCTTTCCAAATAGGAACGAAGTTCGCTGAAGTACGTTGTAACCAAGGATTAGCCTAGTCCTTGGTTGTAGATCACCTACCAACCTGAAGATCACACGACTATAGTTGGATAGTACTCCCATCTATAGTTAATACGTTCAACTCCCTTCAGCTGGCGGTCCTATATACTCCCTTTGTAGTACCTGTGTTGTAATGACAGCAAACGTAGAAATATTTTATGTGTGGATTAATTTAGGTTTGTGAAAAACAATAGATACCAGCTTAGGTACAAGGAACAGATTATATACAACGAATAATCATGGAATAATAATCAATAATGATGACACCCTGAGGTCAGTCTACTATGATTTATATTTTAGATTTATGTTATAAACAACGTTATGTTCTTTAGGGAAGCATGTTATGTTGGATGGGAACTCTGAGCTCGGGAAAATTGATTGGTAGGTATTGTTTATGAGAAATATTGGACAGTATTTTAGTAAACAATATCGCTTAAGAATCGCTCATAGTATTTCACCTATGAGTCAGAAGGAGAAATATACTTACAAAGCAAAAGGCAGAAGGAGAAATATACTTACAAAGCAAAAGGCAGAAGGAGAAATATACTTACAAAACAAAAGGCAGAAGGAGAAAAATACTTACAAAGCAAAAGGCAGAAGGAGAAACTGGCAGAGCTGATGTACACTCAGACGTAGTGATATAATTACGATTGATCAAGGTTAAAAGTAAAATCCGAAGAAGTTATCTAGTAGACGAAGATATTCTAGGAAAATATGACTTCACAACTTGTAAATAACATTAAAGATTATTAATACATTCTTCACAGCTTACTCACAACGTTTTGTGCTAGTGTTACAAGAAAGAGTATTTTAATTCATCTACACCCTTGTGAAATGTATTAGAATAGTTTAACAGTTCTTTGATATATTATATTTGTGTTGTTTTTCTTCTGTAAGGTTTGATGTGAGTATCAACTTGGTCCTTCAAACATTTTAGCTCAATTAAGGGACTCATAATTTTATATCTGCTAAATATATTTACTATAATATGTTACTTACTAAAGAACCACTTTTGAAATAAACATTATTATTATCTTTGGCCATTAATTTTTTTTTTCAGTTCATTAAATCACGCCGAAGAGTTGCGTAGCCTTCAATCAGAAGTTGATGTCGTAGGAAAGACCGTGGACCTTGTACTTCAAGATGTAAAAGAGATAAAATCTCATGTGAATGAACATGGCTGTAGTAGCAGAACACAAAGTACTGCAGTGCAAGTAAGATTAATGACAATTTTCCTTGTGTTTTGACTGCATGCTAAGCGTTCTGATTGCGAAAACTATCAGCCTCAAAGAGACTAGTTGGAAACTTCAGTTAGATAATATTGCGTTATCTGGTTTGTGCCATCTGTTCATGCCAATCTTCGTTACTAACACGCGCACTATTTTAATAGACGGGAGCTAGATGAATTAGAAACAATGTTTCCAATATCATAATCAATACAAAAATTAAGTTTCTTTTGTAAAAAAAACTGGTAAATTTTATTTTGTATGGACCAGTCCAGTAAATGTTACTTCGGTCCGTCACAATTTGACCTATCTACAGCTAGTTAAAATCCACAAACATCCATGACCCAGGAGGGAATTCGAACCCGCGACTTTCGAGTCGCTGGCCTAACATCTTAGACCACATGAGTACCAGGCCGACAAGGTATTTCTGTGAATAAAACTAAACTTTCCTAAAATTACTTTTTTATTTCCTATGCTTACTTTTATACACAATCAGTTCCCTTCAACATACATTTCAAGAGTTGTAGAATAAAGTCTGAATAAGGAAGTGGTATACTTCCAAAATTGTTACACTTTAGTTTCTTTTTGTTATTAAATTATATCGGCCTTGTCAGAAAGCCGTGTTTTCTTTATTTATACATTTCAAGTAAATGGACAAAGTTTATGGCAGCCGTTAAAGGAGAACTTACCATCTTGTAACTTTATCCACTCTCTCACACCCCTATCTAAATATTTATTTGTGTCGAACTTTTATTACCACAGCCACCAGAAACATCATGCATGGGTCGGTCATTCTGAATTGGAGCGATGCATACAACACTGAGAAACCACATGGAAACCACACTAACGAATGTTCATTGCATGCCTCTATTTCAATCGTTTAGAGCTCAACATCTACAGAATTTAACCACAGAGCATTGTACACAGAGAGGTGGCCTTTATTCTTAAATGTCAAAGCATTTCCTTCTGATTTTGAAAAACTTATTTCCCTCATCGCTAGATATTTCTTGAGTTCAATAGCTTAAAGATGTTGGTAAACTGAAGTCCTGTGATTGATTCACAATTTTCTACTAGCTTAAACATAGCAGTACGAACCAATTATAAGCTTCAATTTATCAGAATGTTTAAGAAAATCATTTATTGAGCTCACAGACATCTAACGGAGAGACAATAAACTTCTTGGAAGCCAGAGATAAATTTGCATATAGTTATGAATAGAGGTTTTTTCTCTGTATGGCTGTCTGTTGTGCTTCTCGCAGACTGAGAGACAAAAAGAAGAGTTGTCAAGGACAAACTGAGTGTTGAAACGAGGGTTCATGGCTGGATTATGTCCTCCTATAGCATGGAATATTAGAACTCCTTGGAGAGCCTATCAGCGTTGCGGCAAAGTAGAAGACAAAAGTGTGTTGAATAGCGTATGATGAAAAGAATCGAACCTGATTTTCTAACTGAATCTAACACTTGATTACAAATCTATTTTTATTGATATGAGCATTAGGGCGTATCGAAAAAAAATGGTCGAAAATACCGGTGCCTAGTGTTAAAAAGTGCGCATTGGCGGCAGAAACTTCGGTCTTTTTTTTTTTTTTACATATTTCGGAGGTCGTCCTGAGGTTCCCGCATCGACTATGAAAATTTTACTGCAGGAGGGTACACAACCCGCGCAACATTGTCCTGAAAATTTGCGTCCTTCTGCTTGTGCTATCCAGCTTTTGTCAGTTTTCTCGACAGTTGTTGTGTACCCTTCTGCAGTAAACATTTCAAATGTAATGCGGAACCGCAGGACGACCTCGGAAAACTAAAAATAATCACAGGAAGTCTCTGCTACCAACGCGCATTATTTATCAGTAGGGTACTTTTTCGATACATCCTAATGAGCATATAAAAGTGCTTCTTGTAGGACAGAACTTCATTCTGCCGAGTTCCGAACACGGATCTTCCATTTCATAAGCGAGCGCTGTAGCCATGTAGCTACGATAGCATGTTGCAAACAGCGATTTGGAAGTTTTATTTAGACGGTTCGTGTGATGTATCGCGTGCGAGAGAGTTGCGCACTCGCCAGATATTCTAGTCTACATAATAGTCGTGGCTGGATTTTGTCAGCTCTGTTATCTGTTGACAAATTGAGGAGCTAGTTATAAGAAGGGTAAATATCAGAATATATGATTTGTGGGAAATCCAGTGTATATTTTTTGGAAGAAGTTATGGCATGTAAAACAATATAAAATATAAAAGTTTTTCTTTATCAGTTTTGAAGTAAGGCTTCCATCCTAGTTTTATTTGTTTTTAAATATGAAGATATTGGTAGCTGGTTTATTTATACTCCCTTCCTTTACCTGCATAGTGTTATAGGTGAACCCGAGGAAAACTTTATTCTTACCAAACTTGGCAGAGCGGGTGAAGGACGTCGCAAAACGTCCGTAGAGCACGATTAAAAGTACTTTCACGGATAAAGATAAACGCAGTGGCAAAATATCATATTGATAGGAATAAGTAAATGCAGTGCTACCCAATTCGGAACATACCCTTTTAATTCTGAAAGGCTTGAAGAAGATACAGACTAATGTGTACTGAGTGGAAGATGACTACCAAATCTCCAGGTCTTAGACTCCTAGACTTCCTGTTATGAGACATGTTGATGGGAAAGGTCTATTGCCAATAAATCAAGAAAGATCTAAACAACTGAAAGAGAATATCATCCCTGCAACTGACAACTTCAGCCATAACTAACTAGCAAAGGATTTCTGTAACATGAAACATCAGATTACCAGGTGTCTGCAGAAAGGTAGCGGATATTTCGATCATTTCTTGTGGTGTTTAGGTTGGACACTTCTCATAGTTTGTACTGCCACATTAACGTTTGCCTTTATTTTGTTTATTACGGCTGTACTAAACAATAACTTGAGACCCCCTATCAAATATCCTGTATTTCACTACATTAACGTATATTCCGTTACAGTATAGTAGCCTATCATATGTGAAATTTTTAGTATCAGTACAACAGTATCTTTGATAAGTAGAAAAATAACATTCAGACAGTGGAAGGTGGTTTTACTTATCCAATGAATTAGATCTACTCATCTAAGATGCATTTAAAATTATCTTAACGCCATTTAAAATGGATATAGGAAATGCACTGAAAGTCAATCATGAATAATTTAAAGAATGGTGGTTTATTGAAATTTAACAGCAGTTCGTTGGATATACAGTAGTTACTACAATTGATAAGAAAAAAAAACAACGTTGAAAAATTTCCCGATATAATTAGTGATTGGTTTCAAAATATAAATCTGACAATAAGAGTCTCATGATGTATGTGAGTTCTCTCGTATCAATTTCTGTCTCTTGTGAAAAATTAGAAAATTCTGTTGGCAACTTCATTGCTGCAAACACTTATTTTGTGTTACGTTTTCACGTTCATAATGTTTCAGGATCTAACAGCGTGTGGTGCAGATACAACCCGATTAGAAAGTACTATCAGAGATGTGGAAGCTACAATTAGGAATGTTGGAATGAATTTGTCAGCTACAGCGGAGCTTCGGGGACAAACAATAAGATCTGAAGAACTGACAAGCAAACAAGGTATGGAATCTTATTTATCCAGGGTTACCAACCATAAGATATGTCTTCGTTTTTCCATCTTGTCATTCTGTCTGTCTTCCTTTCTTAAATATCTTGAAATATCCTTTCTGTACGAGTCATGTTTAAAAATATTTATTAGTTTTTTCTTTAGCTAAACGTTAAAAGAATTTTCTCTTTAATTGGTGATAGTGAAAGAAATGAGCTGTTGATCGAATCGATACAGTGAGTCATTGTTTTTAATTTTCAGTCTGAAGCTTGGTTTTCCATAAATACATAATTTTTAATACAGAACTGCTTGGGAAAGTGTCTTGATTGATAGAATTGTTATTAACGTCCTAAACGATCTGGTGACCTACAGGTTTTGGTAAAGAGCTCGGGTTCAATGGACACTGGTGCCGCTGGCGTGAATTGAACTAGTGAGCACGCGCGTAGCGAACGAACCCGGTAACCTCTCAGTCATCCCGAGGTCAGGATAAATTTCTTAAAAGCAAAACAATGATAAACATAGCAGCAGCTATATTAACGTATAATGATTGGAGTACAGGTTTCAGAAATTATTATTATTTAACAACATTACATTATCTGTCGTTAACATTTTTCATCGGAATTGATGATTAACTGAACACTACTGGAAAAGAACATGCTTTGTTTATGTGTCGATATTATAGAAGAGCCTTTTAACATTAGCATTACGTGTGACTGAACATCAAATAAAGATTTACTTGTAATAGGCGGACTATACATGCTATGTTGATGCACGATAGCTTGTTAAAAAAAATTCCTTCAAAGAGCTGACTGATGGCACTCTCATGTCAATTTCGCCTACTTACTGCTATGTTTCAAGATAACTCCTCTTCTCTTGTTTCCAGGTATGGTTTCGTGCATTCTCTCTTCTCTCCAAACTATATGCAGAAACAGAAATATAGAGATATTCACGAAGAATAAGCCCAACTAAATTATGTTTACCATTGTAAGTGAATTGTTATTAACGTCCTAAACGTGCTGGTGAGCTTCTAAGGACGGACACTACAGATTTTTTCTTTTCTAAATTGTATTCCCAACCATTCCATTCAATTGACCCACGTTGGAATTGAACTCGTGACAACGCGCATAGAGAGTGAGCTCGTTAACTTCTCAACCACTCCGAGGTCATTATAATCTGATAACCCTGTATTTCCTAACAGTTTATTCACCTCGTAATACACAATCATAGCGTAGTAGATGTATACGTTGGAAAGAAAAATAAGCATTCTCTCTCTTACATAAACATTGCAGAGATGATAATGATGATGGTTATTATTATTACAGAATTTTGTACTCCATTGAACAAAATTCTGCCTGAGGACTGTTCAGACTGGTTGAAGCTTGGAAATACCACAAGCGGCATTTACGAAATTTACCTTCAAACGCCATACAGACAACGCAAGATTCAGGTTAGTTTATGGCCCAGTGCCAGAGGTGCATAACGCAAAGAGACAATAAGGATGTAATTACAGTTAACATGTTTCGTTTTATAGTTGTATGCAACCTGATGTACTACTGTTTGTTTTCGGATGGACCTTGGAACTTTCTCTCATATGTTTCTAACAAGTAAACCTGTCGATGATTAAGTACGCCTTTTTGACTAAACTCGGTAGAGAAGTAATCATTGCTCACAATGGAAATTTAGAAAAGCTGGTATATTTCCGAAGGGATAAGGTCAGCTATACCCCTGTGGCTATACCGTTTAACATCGTTTTCTGTCAAAAAGTGCCGGTATAAGAATAAATATAAAAAGTATTCGTATATCATATCGGAGTATACCGTCTCATTTCGAGTTCTGGGTCCTGGGAGTAATGTAAATTAGGAAACCTCCAGAAAGGATGATTAAAAGTAACATCGCAGCAAATAGGTCGAATGGCGCGAAGCAGTTGGTGTGTGGTCAATTTGACATCTGTGAGTGCTTCGAAACTTCATGTACCGTGGTGATGGAAACCCGACGAGAATTATTGGTATTTGAGCGCGCGATGATAGTTGGTACTAGAAGTTGTCCGGACATTGATTTCGAAAGTTGTCCGGACGTTCGGGCATGCGATTTCGAAAGCTGTCCGAACATTGAACTTACTCGCTCGATCATGTCAAAGGTGGATCGTGAGTACTGCATTGGAGGCATTACGACTCATTAGGGACAACGCTGTGGCCGCCTACGAGTGGTGAATAACCGCGACAGGCTAAGTTTTTGCAGATCCCTCCGGGCAAACAGACCAGCAATAGTGCATGATCTGACAGCAGAAATCAATACAGGATATCCTAGGAACGTGTCTAAGAGATCAGTGTAGCGCAATTTGGGGTATTACAGCGGAAGACAAATACGTGTGTAGTTACTAATGGCTGCCCATCGGCGGCGGTGACTTGCATAGGCTCGAGAACACCTGGATTCGGCCTTCGATGACTGGCAATGTGTAGCGTGGTAAGATTTGTCACGTTTTCAATTCGTCGCGTTGGTAGCGTCCGGGTGTGTTAGCAACTGGACCTAAGTTGCTAACAAGGCACTGTGCAGGCTGTTGGTGTCTCCGTCATAGTGTGAGGTGTGTTTACCTGGCATTGATTGGGTCCTCAGGACAGCTTGAATCGGATATTGAGCGGTCAGCTACTTGGCAACCATCTCCAGCCCTTTATAGCTTTCGAGTATGCTGCCAAAAATGGGATTTTCCAGGATTACAACGCACCATGTCACCGCCCCGCAATGATGCGTGACTGGTTTGATTCTGGGAATTTCCAACGTATGATTTGGCCTTCTAGATCGCCGGATATGAACCATATCGAGCACATGTGGATATCATCGAACGGGCTATTCGTGCCCAGAATCCTCCACCTGCAACAACCACCGAATTCTGGACGGCAATCGAGTTATTATCGTACATAGTCATCATTTTATCCTCTTCAGAATATCTAATTATTTTAATCGTCTTTCGGACGTCTTCGCGTGTTAATAAAGTCACTTTCGGTATTATCTCAATGGACTATTTATCATTTTATTCGATTTTTTTAAGGTATGATTGATATAAGGAAATATACATTGTATCAGTTTATTCCATTTTGTTGTGTTTATTTTTTGTCCTGTCATTCTAAAGGTTTACTGCGATATGGAGACAGACGGTGGTGGTTGGACGGTATTTCAGCGTCGTGGAGATTTTCCAGCTCCCAGGATTGACTTCACCAAGAATTGGATTGACTATAAATGGGGATTTGGAGAGCTTGAAAAGGAATTTTGGTTAGGTAACTATGTGAGATAATTACATATTTTTTGTCTCATTACTACGAAATCAAAATGTAATGGTGTGTCACCACTAGATGTGTTTTGTGAGCTGGTAAATCACTTCTGCTATCAGATAAGATTGATATTTTCCTAATTGCAGTCGTACAACGAAATTTCTTCCTTTATAATATTATGTATTCTAAATCTCGTTCATATGTAGACGCACATGGTAGGAATTTCCAACTTTTTACTTATGTAGGCAGACAATTAGCAACAACAAATCAATCCATCTCTGTCTGTCTGCCTATCTATATTATAATGATCCGCGTGCCTGAGAGTACCTGCCACCCATTCAAGATAAACAAATGGTAAAATGTGCGTACTACGCTGTGTAAGCAAATGTGTACTACAAGCGTCTTAAACGTAAGCAAATAGTGACACAGCCATCGTAAAAGCAGACGACGACAACAGTTCGATCAAAGACCGAAGGTGGAGTTGGAGTCGCAGCTAGATGGAGTTGGCACAGCAGAAGGAGGGACTTAGAGGACCCTATAAATACCAGACATCTAGACAACGATCATCATTCTTCGTCTGGGTGGTCGGCTCTTTCTAACCTTCCTGTTCACGACTCGCAAAGGAGACGAAGCAATCCTTCATACACCGTTTGCAACGGAACTGGTATGTCCCACTAAACACGACTTGCAACGGAGTCGGAACACTTCCCTGGCACACAGTTTGCAAAGGAATGAACTGGTGTCTATTCCTTTCTGTGTACAGTTTGCAACGGAACTGGTGCAGGACTCTAACCTACTTCTCTGAGGCATAAACCCAAGAAGAAGAAGCCCTAAGTTTTTGTAAACTCACTTGTAATCCCGGTTCGGGACACTCTTTGTTTCACCCGATTTCGTACTTGTAAATATTTTAATATTTGTTTGTCTTGCTCTCAGGCACTATCTATGCATGCTTTGTGGATTCTTTATTTATTTACTAATATATTTATTCACTGTATACAGACCCTCGGCCTGAACCTTAGATGCCTAAAGCCCATAAATAAAATTCAAATTCTATGATTTCAAGTAAGATGATAATAAAGAATAAAGTACTCAATTATAACACGAAAAGTAAAGATAGTAGATTAAAATAATATATTGTTTATAATAAGCTATAATATATAATAAAATCTGTTTTATATTTATATTATTGATTAGTGTAATCTAGTAAATCGTGCTACAAAAGAAACAGAAATTCTATTCCAATTAGTTCAGAGTTCAGTCTTTTTTTTTTTTTTTCGACTAGCATATAAAATGAAAACTTACATCCTAAATGAGTTGGGGAGCTTCCAAGGACCGGATCTGCAGTTTTCGGTAGTGGGCTACGACCCCGAAAGTAAGCTCCAAACAGTGGACCCCTTGGGATTTGATCCCGAGACCACGCGTACATGAAGCTAGCTCTGGACAACTCCGAGGTCTTGGAAGTATTAAAACATTTATGTCCGACAAATTAAGCACCAAATTTGGTATGTTTGGAGTTGAACGAAAGTGCTTTGTGCACGATCGTCCGCCATTTGCAATTAGCGAAGCGGATGTTCTATGCAGGGTTATGTTAGAGCAATAAACCGAATTGCAGAGTCAAGTTTATAATGAACAAGAAAGTACATTAATTATAGCATGAATAGTTGAAAGTGGTCAAATTTGAAATTTTGTATAACGTTGAAAAAGTGATTGGTGTTTTTTTCTTCGATATTTTTTGTGCCCGGCCTTCTATTTTTTTATTTTTTTTTCAAATTTGTTGTTTTAATATGTACGGAAGTTATTTAGTGTGTTTCATAACTAGTTACATTATTCTTTTCGTGTGTCTCAACCAGAGGTGTAACTACATTTTATGTACCCACACCCTCCCCTCCAGAGAATACCCAAGGCCGGTGGTCGATTCGGCCCATTGAGAGGCTATGATGAAAGCCCCCCTTGAAAGGGTTGGCTCCCCTAAATTGCGCGGTTTTGCGCCATAGTAGTAACGCTTCTGTGAGTCTGTTCTCAGCAGGGATCTATATTTCACATAGTAATCACAAACGTGAAACATCAATTTTAAAAAGACCTGTATTTGTTTCAGCTTCGTTTTGTTTTATTGAGTTCTTGTGTCACGGTCTTTCTCCAGTAGCACATACGTGTTTTAAACGGTTTTATCAACGTTTAAAACACGTATGTGCTACTGGGGTTATTACTAAAATTGGTCTGTTTATGTTTCCATAACGGGGTTTCTTACACTACTAAACTAATATGTTGTTAACTTTGTTCTTAATTGTTCTCTTTATTCCATTATATACTTTTCTTTTTCTTTCTTCATATTTATACATTTTCCATTATATATTTTTACATTATACGTTTTTCTTTCCCAGGATTAGAATACATTTATTTTATAACCAATAATAGACATTCCATACTTCGTTGCGATTTGAAAGATTTTGAGGGCAACAAAAGGTTCGCTGTGTACAGGGATTTTTACATCTCAAGCGAAGCAGACAAATACAGAATCAAGATAGATGGTTATTATGGTGATGCAGGTAAGAATTAGAATAATCTTAATAATAGAACTTTAGAACTAAAACCAACTATTTTCCGTACCAGAAATCATGAAAATTGGATTTAATATGATAGATCCTCTTATTCTTTCACATGAAACAAATTAGCAGAATACACACGAACAAAAAAATGATGCCGAACTTATATCAAGTTTTGTTTTCTATCATTATAGACGGCTTATATTCGTATAGAACGACCTCCACTGGAACTCATTCTAGTGCATCTTATGGAGAAGTTTTGTGTGGTTGCTGATTTCGCTTATGTTGTGAGTTGAGTGAGTGAATTTGAGAATTTATGAGGTTGTGATGAGATAGACCCACAAACTGATATATATACGAGGGTAAGTCAAAAATTATCCGCAATGTAGCTATAACTTTTCTTGCAATACAATTAGGAGACTTACTTTAACATCATTTTTCAATATAGTCTCCCTGCTTTTCAACGCACTTAGTCCATCGTTGCACAAGCTTCCTGATGCCCTCAGAAAAGAAGGTTTTCGGCTGAGCAGCGAGCCACGCATGTACCGCGTCCTTCACTTCTTGGTCCGAGGTGAATCGACGGCCCCTTAATGCCTCTTTGAGTGGACCAAACAAGTGGTAGTCAGAAGGGGCAAGATCAGGACTATACGGAGGATAAGTTATTACTTCGAACTTGAGCTTCCGGAGCGTTTCAGCAGTGTGGGCAGCAGTATGTGGACGGGCATTGTCGTCCAACAACACAACACCTTTCGACAGAAGTCCTCTGCGTTTGCTTCGAATTGCAGGCTTTAGCTTGTCAGTAAGCATCTCACTGTAACGCAAACTGTTTATTGTTGTGCCACTCTCCTGATAATGCTCCAGTACTGGGCCTTTTGCGTCCCAAAAAACGGTAAGCATCAGTTTTCCTGCGGATGGTTCTGTTTTGAACTTTTTCTTGCTGCGTGATTGTGGATGTTTCCATTCCATACACTGCCGTTTACTCTCCGGCTCGTAATGATGGATCCACGTTTCGTCACCAGTGATGATTCTGTCTAAGAAGCCGTCACGTTCGTTACCATAGCGATCCAAATATTTTTGGCAGATGTCCATGAGCGTTTGTTTCTGTAACACTGTGAGTTGTTTTGGGACCCATCTTGCACAGACTTTATGATACCCAAGTCTGTTGTGGATGATTTCGTAGGCAGAACCATGACTCATTTGCAGACGATGTGCCACTTCATCACTAGTCACTCGTCTGTCTAATAGAACCATGTCACGTGCAAGCTCAATATTGTCATCATTTGTGGATGTAGATGGTCGTCCGGCTCCTTCCTCATGCGTAACACTTGTGCGACCATTTTTGAATTTTTCAATCCATTCGTAGACACTCCGCTGTGGCAAGACACTGTTCCGGTATTGTGCCGAAAGTCTTTGATGGATTTTGGCCCCTGATACACCTTCCGACCACAAAAACCGGATCACTGCTCGTTGTTCCTCTTTGGTGCAAACTTCTAATGGAGCGTTCACGATCTATCTGAAGCAAAAGGAAGACAAATGGAGGAATTAGGATCAAGCTTTCATAGCAGGACCGCAACGTCATAACAATAACATAAACTAGGACAGAATTCAGTATGAACAATGTAAGAAAAGTTATAGCTACATTGCAGATAACTTTTTACTTACAATCGTATATATATATATATATATATATATATATAAATATATATATATATATATATATATATATATATATATATATATATGTATGTATATAGACCGGGAAACCGGGACAGCACCGGCAAACCGGGACTGTTGCCCCTAAAGGCTTCTGCCACTAACTGGGAGGAGACCCCTTAATTTCTCTTGCTAAGGCTTAAGGGAACCGACTGGGGTAGATGCCTAATGTCCAATCCATACGTTCACGTCGTGGGGAATGTTAGTACCCAAGCAACTGCTTGGCGAACGAACATGGTTGGGCTGCTCACCAACCCGCATTAGCTGATAGCGTGGTGAGTCAAATGTCAGCACCCCTCCTTTCTTTACACATGATGGTACAAGTAAGGAAACAGCCTTGTGGGACCTCATTGCCCGCAGGACGGAATGCAGCTGGCAACGGCAGCGGTCAGTCCTGCAAGAAGTCAGAGGGTCAAAATGCCCGGGTTTAGACTGTAGACTGCCAGGACACCGACACGGCAACTCGAATGGACCTATACGTGGCGACTCTCAACTGTGAGTCACTTGCAGGAGAGGACAAATTAGAAGAATTGCAGAATGAACTCAAGAGGATTAAGTGGGACATCATACGACCATCAGAAGTGTGGAAGAAGAATGAAGAACAGTTGGATCTACCGTCCGGGTACACGTTCTACTTTAACGGAACAGAAAATGGAAAACCGACAGGCATTGGCTTTATAATTAATAAAGGCCTGAAGTCATGGATAACAGAAATTAAAGGAATTTCAGATAGAATCGCACGGGTAGTAATAAAGATAAACAAGAGATACAGTATGAAAATTATACAACTGTAAGCTCCAACAACCTCACATGCGGAGGAGGAAATCGAAGACCTATACGAGGAGATACAGAAGATTTTGGATAGTAGCAAATCGCATTACAAAATTGCAATGAGAGACTTCAATGCGAAAGTAGGAACCAAGCAGAGCGGTGACAGAAAGTGAGAAACTTTGGATTTGGCAAAAGAAACAGGAGAGGAGAGAAGTTAGTGGAATTCTCAGAAGCCAACATACTGTTCATTTCCAATACATTTTTCAAGAAACCGCCCCAGAGGAAGTGGACATGGAAAGGCCCAAATGGGACCAAAAACGAAATAGACTAAGTTCTATCAAATAACTGGGCAATTCTGCAAGACGTGTCTGTTCTGAACAGTTTTAAAGTCTCGAGTGATCATAGGATGGTGAGATGTAAGCTGAAACTCAATACTAGACTTGAGAGAAAGAAGCTTATCAGAGGAAAACCGCCACTTTTAGATCTGGAAAATCTAGGGGAAAGCACAGAGACATTCGAGATAGAACTAATGAACAGATTTAGCGCCTTGGAAGAGTTAGAGGATGAAGAAGACATCAGTAGCAGAAATAAAATACTGACCGAGATAATAAGAGACACAGCAAAGGAAATAGCGGGCACCAGAAAGAAAAGAGAGCAAAATCTCAGAAGAAACTAAGGTCTTGATGAAGAAAGGAAGGGAAATGAAAGAAGAGGAAAATTACATACAAAGGATTGAATACATACAACTAAATAAAACCGTAACGAAGAAAATAAGAGAGAATGTACGAAGATATAACGAAAATCTTGTTAGAAATACAATCGAGGAGAACAAGAGCCTCAAGAAAACCAAACAGCAGCTCATGATAGGAAAAAAGCAAATAATTGCAGTTAAGATACCAGACGGGACCGTAACACGAAATAAGGAAGAAATTATAAAACTATTTGAAAAATTCTACATAGAATGGTACTACTCCGAAGAAGAGCTAGGAAATGAAGACTCAGAAGAAAATGATGTAGATGTCCCAGATGTAATGAAAGAAGAAGTGGGTGGATAAAGTAATTGGAGTGATGAAGAACGGAAAGACGACAGGAGAAGATGGACTCACAGAAGAGATATTTAAATGGGCATGTAGAAAGGTGAAAGAGGAACCTGCGAAATTATTCTCAATGTGCCTGAGGAAGAGAGAAATACCCAGAAGTTGGAATAATGGTGTTATAATTTTGTTGTACAAGAAAGGGGACAAAGAACGCGTCGAAAACTACAGACCAATTAGTTTACTGTCAGCTCTATACAAAATGTTCACCAAAGTTATTTTGAATCGTATTGAACGAGACTTGGATTTTAACCAGGGAAGGGAACAAGCCGGATTTCGTCGTGGATTTAGCACAATGGACCACGTACAAACATTGAATGAAGTTATGGAAAAGACTAATGAATATGAACTTCCACTATGTTTGGGATTCATAGATTTCGAAAAAGCTTTCGATTCGGTCTCCTTGTCAGCAGTACTTAAATCACTTGAACATCAAGGCATCGAAAATACGTACATCAAGCTACTGCGAAACATTTATTCGACTGCCACATCTGTCATTAGATTACGTCAAGAAAGTGAAAAATTTAAAGTTGGAAAAGGGGTAAGGCAAGGAGATTCAATTTCCCCAAAACTGTTTTCTGCGGTCCTGGAGCAGTATTTCAAATTTAAACTGGAATGAATTAGGAATTATAATTAATGGCGAATATCTTCATCACCTACGGTTCGCTGATGATATAGTCCTGTTTGCTTCAAATGCGGAAGAACCACAAACCAGAATCGAAGAACTGAGTAACGAGAGTTCGAAAATCGGCCTTAAAATGAACTTAAGTAAAACAAAAATAATGTACAACCAACATGCTGCAAAGAAGGAAGTGAAGACTAATGGAGAGACAATATTTATAGTTGATGAGTATGTTTACCTAGGCCAGCTTAAAACATCGAATGCCAAGTTGACTGATGAAATAAATAGAATATGTAAAATGGCGTGGAGTTCGTTTGGAAGGCTACACTTTATTTTCGAAAGCAAACTACCAATGTGTCTGAAGCGTAAAGTTTATAATCAATGTGTCTTACCTGTGATGATGTACGGTTGTGAAACTTGGGCATTGAATGCGCAAATGACTCAAAGATTGAGAGTCACACAAAGAGCAATGGAGAGATGCATGCTAGGAATAACCAGGAGGGACAGGAAGAGAAATGAATTGATTCACTCCCAAACAAAGGTAGAGGATGTAATCAAGACTGCGAAAAAGCTGAAGTAGAAATGGGCCGGTCACAAAGCCAGACGAACAGATGGAAGGTGGACGACAAATATACTACATTAGATTCCTAGAGAAAAGAAACGACCGAGATGACGTCCGAATGCAAGTTGGGTAAATGAAATCAAGCGTTTTTCAGGAGCTACATGGATGAGGATAGCAGCAGACCGAGATATGTGGAAAGAAAAGGGGGAGGCCTTCATCCTGCAGTGGATAGAAACGGCTGAATATGATATATATGTACTTCTCCTTGATTATATACAAAAAATGACAAGCATGTGTTTTACTTCCATGTTTTCCTAACCTCGATATCCATAGAGAACTGCCATATATTGTTCTCTATCAATAGGATTTAATTTGCGGCGTTTGTGTTGTACAACAACATGGCGTTTCTTTGGATCTATATGCGACACGAAAGTCGGGTTTCCGAAGAATATGTTTTTGTGTAGCAATTTGTTGGCCTTGATACGTTCCCTTTGTTGCAAGGTTTCCGTAAAAGTATCGTAACGGGTGTGGTTTATAAAGAAATATAATAGCAAAAAGTAAATACTTAGTTGCCCGGATGTGCCACTCTTTCACGGTGGAAGGAGAAAATACTTAACACAATAAAAATAAACCCGTTTTTGACCTAACGTGCAGGAAGAATATAAGGCCACACCAAAAATACCTTGCGACAAATCGACAGAACGTGACACGTCTCCCCGAACCTTTTGCAGACAGGATATTGGAGAAATTACGCAAGCAGATTTATCTTGGACAATACTGTTTATTGCAAAATACTGATTCTTTTGCCTGTTTCCTCTAATGATGAAGTTGGTGGTGACTAATTTCTTCCCCGCTTGCTCTAATATGTACAGAAAAGAGATACTATAATGTTAATCTCTCAGGGAGTCACACACATTCAATCCACACACACACAGCTCTCTCTCTCTCTCTCTAAGACAATAAAAAATCAAATAAACATTTCATTTCTGAGCCAATAACACACATGGGAACAAGAGGTCACTCTTTCAGACTTCGCCTGAATTTATGTGACGGCCTATCAAGTTCCCTGTTCTCAAGTCGACTGCACTTCAAAGAAAACGCAGCCTCTCACTCTGATGCACTGGTTCTAATGGGACCGCTTTAGCCAATCAGAACTTAATAAGGAGATTGGCTCTGACAAAAAGTCCTTGAAGAGATAAAAAGCAATCAAAGCTGTCTTCCCGCGCATAGCAAGGATAGACACTTACCCTAGACGGGGTTTCGCTTAGAGATGTCCTCCTGCAAATTGTGAGATCCCGGAATAGCCTAGCCATGTTTTACATACACGCACAAATATACAGAAATAGGGATTTAAAACACACATGAAATATACACTTGGGAGGATCTGTCGTAGAGACAGAGAGTTATAGATTCGCATGATCGCTGTCGCAGAGACAGAAATATTTCGGCAAGATAATAACTTGAATTTAACTCAATTACTTGCTGCGCCCCTTAAGAGATACACACAGACTTTGCAATGCAACTCTCCCATAAGATAAAAAAATAAATTCAAATATCACTGGCGGAAAGCGGAAAGCTTTTCCTCCCCCTTCAAAGGGTCCAGATTTCAAAGATCCCTAGCCTTATCGAAGATCAGAATACAGAGCGTCTCGTGACTCTGTATTCTCAAAGAAAGCATCATATTAGTAAAATATAAAATATGTATGATTGGCTACTCTTATAGATGGAAAAGAGAGTTTGACGAATTAGGTGTACTTTACGAAATTACTTTGCTATCTCTAAAGAAAAGATAAAAATAAAAGCCCTGGTAGGAAATATAAGGCTGACCAAGCCGGACATCGCTGCTGGATGCTGCATCGAAGTAAATGGTAGATCTGACAAGTTTAAACAGTGGTCAGTTGGCGTGGGCAGCTTGCTTATATTGATGACGACCACCCAAGCCAAAAAGAATGGCTGCTTATGCAAGTGCCTCTCAGAAGTTTAAAAGAGAAGCACTGATTGGAGGAAAGCTCCCCTTCTGCAGCTAGCACCAGATTCAAGCTACTTTCGTACACAGAATTGTCCAATATATTTCGTTTTTGAGTTGCTAAACTAAAAGAAAATCTTCTATATGTTAATATGAGAAAAATATACATAATTATTACCATGAAATACACATAAAAATACAAGATTACAATACACATTGATTACAAAATATAACCATACACTTAATTAACCTTCATTACACTAAATATATTTGATCTGGCCAGATCGTACCAATTAGTACATACAATTTATACACTTATTTACAAAAAAGCAATATAAACATTTAAAAAAACATAGATAATTGAAATATTTACAAAGTTACAGGGAAGAGCATCACGCCTGTTACACCTTTCCCACAATATACGTATCATTAAATGTTTTTTTCTGTCGTGTTCGTTGATTCAATGTAGTACCACGTATTTTGATCATATTTTCTAGTTCCCCTGTAGATATTTCCTTTAGATCGTAAGAATAATGCTTAGGTCCCCCTGCCGTGAATAGCCGCATCTCCCACCCTGGAGGCAGTTCGTCCTTCAGCTGTCCAAGATAATCACCTAGAGGTAGCAATGGTGGTTCATCATGGCGTCTAACATAAATAATGCTTTCGGTATCACAGTACAAGAGACCAACAGTACTCATTGCCTCATACAGTCGTAGGCTTCCCCAGGAGCAAATAAAAGGATGACATTTCTGAATGCATAGGGTGTGTTCTCCGTTTCTAAATCCCGATAGGTAACAAGAAGTTTACTCCTTATCAGATTAACATGCTGGATTTTCAAATGAGAAGAATAGACAATTTCATTAAACTCTTGGGTTGTTGTAACAACCTTTGTTTTCGCAAGATCGCACCTCTGCGCCCACTTTCCGTACAATGAGTTTAAATATATTTTTGCAATGAATCACAGTCCCTCGTTTTTAGTATGTTATTATACTCTAGTTGAATTCCCTCATGATTGAAATAATCTCTAATATAGTGTTGCCTATCCTCTTCACTTTGACAATTCTCAGGAAACCCGGAGGCTTCTTGCTTCATTTTAAGAAACGTACCTACGTAGGACTTAAACAAGTCCACCGACATTTTTGATTCCCAAATTTCGTACGTTTGAACAATAACATAACCTGCATTTAATGCAGCATGGAGTTCTGGCGTGCAGAATACACCTTTGATGGCCCGTTCCTCGTTTCATTCACCGGTATGTAACTTCTCCATATAAGTTCTACACAATTCAAACATTAGTTTGTTATATGCATTGTACGGTGATATGGGAATGGGCAGATCCGTTGGAGGGAGGACTTTACAAAAGACTAAACCGTGAACCTGACTAGGATCAGGCATGTCCGTGCCCTTCTGAATGGTTATGTGTAAAATCGACAAAATCGATTACTTCCGATTCACTGCATTCGTAAAGGCTTTGGAAGCATTCTGTATGCTCACTCTTAAAGGAATCCCTAGGACGTAATAGTTCTTCAATATCGGAACAATACTCGCGAAGAAAGGTCTGTATTTCAGGGCAAGTATTCACCTGTTTGTACCACTGACATTACCACATGGTCACAACATTCACCTTACAGTCACGCGCAAAAAATCCTCCCGCGCCATTGTATCAGCATATCGACTATTGAGACTACGCCCTTGTTTATCTATAACTAAATCGCTGAGTTGAGTTAGGCATTGGTGGCCATAATAGTAACAGCCGTAAGTTTCATATACGGTACGCGTATGTTTATCATATCCATCTAATTTGTAATGTTTAAATTGGGTTTCACCACTCCGTTCATAGCTTTGCAACTTGACCTTATGTGTATATTCCATATACCGAAGCCAAAGTTTAGCATGCTTGCGTTGATTTGTACAATGATGAAAACCTAATGGAGGGATAACAGGGATGGTATTATCTTTAATATACTGTGTACGATAACAAAGCTTAGCCCCGGCAGCGATAGTGGCCGTATGCAAATAACATTGAAGAACACTCGTTGTACTTTCGATAAGATTAGAAAACCGAATAAGAGGTAACGTTAGAATACGTACGTCATTTTGACAGTACTGTAACAGTTCACGCTGAAAGTCGAATGTTCTTTTACCTTTGACACATTCCTTGTTGCCATTTAGCAATACTCTTTGCACACTCATCGGATTTGCTCACTAGATCGTAATGCTCCAGGTCTGGATATAATCCAACATAATTCTGATAACGTGGAGTATTGAATAAATGCGAAAAATCCCCCTTCTTCCAGCCTTAACGTTTTTGGGAGGTTCGGTAATCGAACTCCCATAAACAGTAACGTGTATCTGAATATAATGTTATTGATCGTGAGTTGCATAATCTTGTGGCCACTAGTAAGTATTTCCGGTACTAATTGCTGCTGTTCTAATAATTCACGGCAACAAATAAATTGTCAAGGCCGTGAGCATTATGTGTCAGAGCAACCATTTGTTTAAACTTAGGACCCTGGTTTAATACATGGGTTAAAACGGGTCCATGGTGTAAAATGTAAAATCCCGGTAACTAGCACCATCACCACAGACAGTACATCTATAACCATCGTCGTGCGTATATTTACATTGATAGCAACTGTGTGACACACAAATAAATTAGGCACCAGTTCATGCTCACCCCTGTCATCAGCATCCAATCACATAGTCTCTATATCATAGACAATATATAAATAGTCTTCTACACGTTTTGGATGCTCGGGTTTTAAGTAACAAATATGGCTCACATTGACATGTATGTAACATCTGCTACATAAACGTTCACCACAAACATGTTTCGCCGTTCTACTACGCCAGTCAAGTTTTACACCACACCGAACACATACCTGAACATGATTACATATAGATTTTCCTTTTGCTATGGTTGCATGACTGTCTAAACATGTTTGATTGACAAAAGTACGGTTACACTTGCCACAATAGCGTTTTGTTTTATCAGAACTTTCGGTATCAGGATGATACGTCTCGCATAGTTTACACATACATTCACACGCATAAAATTGAGCTCCGTATAGGGATTAAGACAATAGTCACAATAGCCTTTACTACCTAAAAAGGAGGATATCGTTTTAATAACGTCATAGTGATTGTTTTCAAAGCGTAAAAAGGTTTTCCTCTGAGCTGTGGGGCAAACATACATTTTTTCGTACTGCTTTTTTAGACACGGCCGTACACAATAATTTGATATTGATTGCCAAAATGCTATTGAAATTTGTTTACGTCCTCTAAACTACCCCCATTATGCCGACTTAAATCAACCCCTGCGAAATAACACAGCTAGGCTGCATTGGCACTCCAGTGTTCAGTATGGGTTCGCATATATTTAGCATTTCGATATTCGTTATTTGCGCGTAGTTGGCCTAACGCCAAAGCCCTCGAAAGACAGTCGGGCACATTATCCACATTTATTATATCCTTCTGTAGATAGTCCGAAAATGGTAAATACTTAGCATGTCCTCGTTGCCCCTGGTCTCGACAAGGATTTGTAATATCGTTCTGAATCGTGATATCGTCACCTAACAAGAATACCTCGCTGGAGTTTAGCACATTTTCAATTTTCCGAAGCATACTTTCCGCTGTAAGATGTGCCCGGACTTAAAAGATGTACATCGCCTTTCCTACAGTACATTTTGAAATCTCGAGACTATATTCGACTTTGGAGGCTGGATCGACATCCTGAAGTAAATTGATGATGGCAAACTGAAACAAATTTGTTACAAACGTCTCAGGATCACGAATGGTAGTTACAGCAGGCTTGATTGTTATTTAACGACCCCGCAGAGGAAAATTAGGATAAGTTTTCGGTTTTTTAGAAATAATTTCAAAATTGGGTACGACACCTCCACCATACATGATATACATAGTACGATCTTGCATCCAACGTTGCACTTTACTATCTATGTCACTATCCGAGGCAAATTGACATATCGTCGTCAAAATCCATGTCACTATACACAACATCACTGTCCTGCACATCAACACCACTCGAGCAAGGTTCCAAACCAAAGAAGTCAATAGCCTTCTGCGGGATGCATCTCTCATAGTCCAGTAACACTCGCTATAGTAACTCCAAGCCACTTCCTTGCTTCCCACACTTCCGAAATAGCCATAATACCCCAGATCCAGAATGTCCTTGGCGGTTTCACAACTTTGCAACACAGCTTCTTCGTCGTTCCAGAAATAGTATAGGAGGTGATGCAGCAACATGTCAGGATCGGCTTCCTCAGCTTAGAATCCTACCATTTTGTAGTAGCACAGAGACACCCAACACTCAAGAACAGCTTCAGGATGGCCATAACCTTGCATTTCCAGGGCAGTAAGTAAAATGTCGATTGGATTTTCCATGATTCGTAATTTATAAAGATGTGAAACAATACTAGGCACAAGGTAATGTTCATACACAGAGTTGAACTAGATCCTTCTACTTCGGAACGTGCGTACAAACAGAACGACAATGGAATTAACTACTGGGCGTCTATATACCACAAGAGCGCGGACACGAACGAAAGCTATCATATACAAAACTTCTTTGGTAACTGTACGCTGGTTCTCTTTGGGAAAAGTGAATGAGGGAAGGATGTAGCCTGGAAAAAAGAATGTATCTCCAAGACATAAAAGAGATGACCGTCCTACCAAGATGTTTGCAGGTGAGTGTTCATAAATCTGATAAAGGCACTCATATAATCAGACTCGGATTTAGGGTTTATTATAAATGTTGGCGCTTAACATGTTTCCTTATTTTAAAAAAAACATAAGCTCACATTCCATGACTACCATCAGCTCCAGTGTATCCAACTCCAGTGCTCTGAACACGAAGTATCCAGTATCACTATTACCGTGACTACTACCCCAACTAGTGTTTCCAGAATATGTTAAAATCCCCCATAATTTCAAGTAGTAGTAATAATTTCAACGGGCCCATTTATATATCCATGCCTGCATGTAGATACGGTACGAATATTCTGTGGTTTTCTTGTGAGCACAAAATTTCTTAGCTTTTACTCACTGATAATATTTATGAACAGACACAAAAATATCTGTATAAAATTCTTCTTTTCAGGAGATTCACTGGCGTATTCTAACAATATGCCATTTACTACTAAAGATAATGATAACGACTTACACGAGCAAAATTGTGCAGTGGTCTATAGTGGAGCCTGGTGGCATAATGCATGTCATAATGTAAGTACTGTACAGTTAAGCTTTGGTTTCCGTAACTGTCTAGTTAAGTTAGAATTGAAAGTAATAATTCGTAGTTCTCTGAATGGACCATTTTAATTAGTAACAGAACGAGTGATACAATATACAGGGTGTTTCAAAAGTGACTTTAATACATTGAAGGATATAATTTCTCCGGGTGAAAGAAAATAGATGACTTTGAAGTAATTCAGTGACATGCGTAATTCAGTGACATTATTTAGTTTCTGAGTAAAAGCACGCAAAATCATCAGTACAGAGTCAGAAAAGACTTTATATAAAAATAATAAATAATGCTGTAAGATTTTGAATTTTATTTATGGCCTTTAGGGATCGTAGGCTTAGTCCAGAATGGGGGAGGGGAAAGGATTCGGTAAGGTGCCGGCCAGGGTCTATGTTTAAGGTGCCGTCCCGGCATTTGCCTCGTGTGACAGGAAAACCCCTGGGAATACCTCAGTCAGGATGGTGGGCTGCAGGGATCGAACCCCACTACCTCCTTAAGCCAACGCTGTACCACCGAGCTACGGCAGTTCGGTATGACGTAAAACATGTAGGCTAAGCAAATCACAATATAAGTGGAACCTAATACATCTAGGTCAGTGAAATTTATGATTAAAGATGGCAACTGAGGAGAAGATTTCTGTGCTTCTCTACTGCTAAATGTTTATTCTCTCAGAATGAAATTAGTATCAAGGAAAACTCCTCTATATGGCATTCTCTTAATCACAGAATTTGCTGAAATGCGCATAATAATTCACAGCCATATTCAATTGACTACTGGATGAGCTCTCTCCCCGAGGGAGGAGTTGGTCTACACCTCTCACGCTGACCAGACGTGTTGGGAGAGGAGAGCCGAAGTCTCAACTGTGATCGCCACTGCCGTTTATTCACAGCAGCTCCCCAATTGCTTCACGATGGTGAGTGGGGACCGTTCCAGCCCCTCTTGCTTTGGGGAACATCTCTTGGCAAAACCGAGATTCGAACCCGGGACCCCACGATCAGCAGTCAGCGACGGTAACCGTTAGATGAGCAGGGCGGTCTGAAAAGCACATATTCGGTTCTATTCGATTGTGATATGCTTACATTACACGTCTCACGTCATTTGTCATTTTTATATGACGTCTTTTGAGGCTGTCCTACTATTTATTTTGAGTCTCTATACTCAGAAATTAAGTAACTACGCATGTGATTGAATTTCTTCAAAGCACGTCTTACATAATTTTTCGTCAATACATAACATAATTTGTGACGTTGTTGCACTAGCTTTGGGCATCTCTAGCACAAAAACTACGCATATTTATGAGTTCTTTCCAAGGGACTATTTTCCTTTATTTGGTCTACGAAATTCACCTCTCAATTTCGCACTTAGTTTTGAACCAACCTGTGTTATTTAGTAACTACGGCGCATGTATCTCTTGTGATGTCTATAGAATTGAGAAGAGCGAGAAGTTGGCGTTTAATTCAATGTTTTAGAAGCTTTCTCGTTAACATCAAAACGGTAGACGTTTTAACATTCCAGTGTGATTGAAGACCAGGGAGTATTAACCTGCACTAGTTTCTGACTTCGGATGGATTTGGTTGAATCGTTCTTTCGTCATTCTTGGACAGTTGTTTAACGAAATTATTAAATTTTGAGTCTCGTTACGATGATAAACGTTCTGATAATTGAATGATCTTAACGGCATTTTAATTTTAACATTTTGATGTTTTTAATACAATAAAGCCTTTAAAATATTTCCTTACACCAGTATTTTATGCTTGACTGAATCGAATTAATGGTTACTATGTAATATTTTAATATTTCTTTAATAAGTGAGTCTCGTTACCATATAAACGTTTTCAGGATACTTGCCTACATCATTTTATGTGCTCTTTGTCTGCAATTAATACTGTTCGAATTCAGTGGCGACTAGTGACACAAATAAACGGTGAAATACTATCAAAACGTTCATCCATCAGCACGTCTTACTATCCTTACTCATTAACATTTATTCTGGGATTTCAGGGCTTTTACAGAATACTGATAATGCCACTATTTGCTCGTAGATGGTGTTGACTGACTTTCTAGCCGAATTAATACTTATTAATGCCTATTTTGTTAATGCATACCACAATAATAAGTGAAGTTGAACTTCACAAACATCACCCGATGAGCCGCCACTGTTCGGATGTGAGTTTTGACATGTCTCGAAAACATGGAGACTGTAAGTAGTTTAGCATTCTAATGTGGTGTAAGTCTTAATTTTGAGATCAATAAATTCATACTAGTTTGAAGAGAATTGATCTAGTCGTTGTCACATCAGGCACCAATGTAAACTTTAGTCAATGAATCTTGTTAACATAGAAACGGTAGTACGTTGAAAGTTCTAGTACACCGGTTGTCAATAGGGATGAACACGAGCTAGTTCGAGTCGAGTTTCCTCTAAACTCGACTCGACTCGTAAGCGAGATCTTTCAACTCAACTCGGCAAATGTCCAACTCGACTTGAAACTCGAGTCTAGTCGAGCTAAAACGAACCAAATCGAGCCAAATCCTACAGTATTAAATGTGTCTATGCTGTCTTCTTGGGATGGCTTAAATTTCCGTACAACCAGATGACAAATTATCCGGTATCCATTTAACAATCCGGATTTTATCCGTCATCCGAATATTACCTGTTATCCGGATATTAGCCAACATCGAAATTTATCCCCTATCTGTACGAATATTACATGACATCCTCATATAGTCCAGCCATTAGGTATTTTTTGGGTGCATAATATTGAAGAGTTTTCAAATTTGTCACGAATGTACACTTAAGAGCCCTAACTATAATGCTCATTTTGTAACTTTGGGTTGGGGGACAGCCGCTCACGCCGCCATCTTGAAAAATGGCGGCTGAAAGGCAGATTTTAGCATGGAACTCCATTTCTGTAGGTTTCAGAGAACATTTTTCAAATTGAAAATTTGAGAGGATTCGCAATGTAAATTTCCTACAAAGTTACTTATATAAAAATTTTGAAAATGTCGCCATTTTGAATCAACTACTGCAGAAAAACATCTATATATGTAAAGTATGCCCAATCCAAATCACCGAATCTAGACAAACAAAATTTGATATGCTGATGTATCGTCAAGAATAGATTACGGGAAATTACAAAATTTGATCATTATCTTCAATCCAATATGGCGGACAAATCATATATATATAAAGAACAATAGAACACCCAGACCGAACCGCTGGAGCTAGATAAACGAAATCTGTCATAAATGTGTATCGTCAAGGTTAGGTTACGAAAAAATTACGAAATTTGAAAAAATCTCCATCTTGAATCCAATATGGCCAACAAACGTATATATGTCGAAATGTGCCCAGGCCAAACCGCTGGAGCCAGAAGAACGAGACTTGGCATGAAAGTTTGTCATCAAGTGTAGTTTACCATAAAATTTTGAAATTTGAAAGGACTCGCAATATTGGATTTAGTATGGCCGAGAAACATACATATCAAAGATATGTTTATATATTTTAATGGCGATTTGGATTCAAGATGGCGACTTTTTTTCAAATTTTGTAATTTTGTAGTAACCTACTCTTGATGCTACACATTTATGCTAAATTTCGTTTCTCTACCTCCAGCGGTTCGGCCTGGGTGTTCTTTTTTCTATATATAATTTGTCCGCCATATTGGATTGATGATGACAATTTTCTGCATATTTTGTACTTTTCCCGTACTCTACTCTTGATGATACATCAGCATATCAAATTTCGTTTGTCTAACTTCAGTGGTTTGGACTGGGCATACTTTACTAACTTATTACCAATGTTTCATGAATCCAGGAATTTATTTCATTTTGGGGTCTATTTTTGGCTTATTTTATCAGTACTAAAAACGAGCAAGAACGAATTGCACGGGCTAGCCAAATATCAAACTCAACTCGACTGGAGAAAATTACCTCTGGCTGGACTCGAAACTCGACCCGAATTCTAGTCGAGTTTTAGCTCGACTCGTGTCCATCCCTAGCGGTCAACTCTATTAGAATACTAATTTTCGTGAGAATAGGTCAGAATACGTAATGTGTTTCGTGGAAACCATTAAACTTTTCGTCAACCTCAAGCCTTGTATACCTCCTCTAGTACATGTACTACCACTATGCCAAAATTTGTTATTAGCGGTTAAGAAACTCCGAAAGAGTTTCATAAATCAAAAGGATACAAATTGACCCTGTAAGAGCTTTTCTTGCTTTGTCTTTCTCTTAGCTTAATTATTATATTTTCATAATATGGTGTAGGCTTACTCGTCTATCTCGACACTCAATTGTCATATCTATATACAATTGGTATTATTATTTATGAGTCGCTACATCGAAAGTTCGCTTTCAAAAGTGAGGAAAATACTATCAAATGCACCATTTTGAGATTAAATGAACTTACTTGTGAAGGCATATCGAGATACTAAGCTAAAGCTGTGCCAGAATGGCCATATGGTGTTGCTGGTAGGTATTATGGTTACAAGTCACTAAAATAAAATATTTTTAGTTACTTTTTCCATACAGTGTACATAACATGTTAGAACATCTCAATAAAGTTGCTCACACTGGTATACACATGAAATATTCTTTACGAAAATGTCTATTGAATTGAACTGATGTATGGCTTTTTGAATCTATGTCAGGCCGTTAAAGATATTCAATCTAATATATATAATTTTCTCTTATAGTCTAACTTGAATGGAAAATATCTTGTGGGAAAGCACTCGAGCTTTGCGGATGGTATAAACTGGGAAAAGTGGTTGGGTTTCCATTATTCCCTGGAGTGGACAGAGATGAAGACCAGACCTAAAGATAAATAATTGGTACATTCTTGTATTCTATGTATTTTCGATTAAATTTCTGGTTACACGGAGACTCATACTCCCATCTTTAAATAACAGTACTTCCCAAATATAAATGGTAATGCTTGTGATTACATGGAAGGGATATGATGGAAAGAAGATCGACTACATACTTCAATACCATTCGAGCGTCTACAATTACTTATAAACTGTTGTATTTTATGTCGCTACTGAAACTATGCATTTTGTCATTACTGTTATATGCTTGTAATTATTACGAAAAACAAAATAAAGAACTTTTAATAACATCCTCGAAATTGTAAATTCAGTTCACTTCCAAATGGCTTCTGATTATATTGATTATTGAGAAAGAGTACATAAGAATGATTTTGTAACATTTATTATATTCAGTGGTTCTCATTAAATATTTAGTTACAATATGGAACATTTGAATTCTTTACTGCTTTTGTGTTCGATAACAATGCCAATAGAAAAATCAAAACGTTACATATGTAACGATCTTCAAATATATCTCTGAGACCACTTTATATTGGAGATAGCACACCACTACCAACAATTACGAAAGTGAGGAATTGGACAGGAATCGGCCCTGACCTTCTTCAAGATACCATTCTAAAATTCTGGTGTAACCAACAGAAATCAGGGTAGACTTTGGCCAGTATGGGTTGTCGCTATGCATGAACCTATGATATTTTTAGTAAGAGACTACCAACTGAACTATGCCCACTCAGTAATTGTAAGTAAGAATAAATTGAGAATGGTGGAGTATAATAAATTTTCAATGTTATTTATTGTATTCAGAAAGAAGGCTTCTTTTAAATTTTATGTTCGAAATAGCTTAGTAATTGAAAGATTATTAAAGTTTTCTTATTCAAATAGGTTTTAAAAGTTCAAATTTGGAAATAATGTACGTATAATGAAATCGGGATTTCTTACATTCTTTGAAATGGTCGTTTCTATTCAGAGCGTACTAAGCTCAGCACCGTATTTTTATGTGTGAAGCATTGTTCAACTATTATGTAGGGGGTGATGGTTCAGCGAAAAAGAGACAGGAAATTTGGATTTCCAATCAGCGGTCATACAGGGGTGCCCTCGTAAATGTTCCCGTACCGGAACGTTTCAATTTTAACCATATGACATACAAATAACTGTGAAGTGAGGAATAGGCATAAAAACAAAATTGTTAATATTGACAAAAATATGGAATACTTTATCAATTAAATTTACATTTATAAACTGAACAAGAAATATTTAATAGAAGAAATGCCATAGTACAAAATCTTATATTTTACCTACTGAAACAGTCCAATCTTGATACAACCACATGCTAATGTGTTACAAGAACTCATCAAGTGGATTAAAATTCTCCAAAATGGTTGGTTTTGCTTGTCTTGTTCTACTGTCATCTGCAGTTCGGTTAGTGTTTTTGAAGGCACGTTTTCACATATGGCTCTGGATTCCAGTCTTTCAAGTTTGGGCTGCGCAATTTCACGACCATTAAACTTGACACATGTAAAATGGAACATTTTTTTTCTCCCAAAAAGCAGTACCGGAACAGCGTTCTGGCGCGTTCCATTACCAGTACATCCCTACGATCAAACATATATATTTATAATTCTATTATTTCATCTCATAACAGTCATGCCAGCGTCTCCAACATTGCTGGTTCGAATTCCGCTCCGACATGGATGTTTGTGGATTTTAACATTTAATCGAGACGGGCTAAAGTAAAAAAATACTAAAAGTAGTGAACGTCGGATGTGCAGACAATCGTTGGGTAAAGTGGAACTCGATTGCTTCATTATCTTTTAACATCCAATGTGTATTGTCGGCAGTGTTTCTTTCAGGCACCTTTCCGGGGGTTGCGGAGCACCCCCGAAGTGAATGTAAAGCCATGGGAAAATTTGTAGTTTATTATTTATCCTACTATTGTAATGCTAATTGCACAAGTGACGCCCTCCCGGTTCTTTTAAATGCCCCCCCCCCCCGGTGCAAATTTTCTGAACGAAATCCTGATTGTCGGCTAATTTTTTTCGTCGCAGTTATATGACAGACAGAACATCGATACTACTGTTTGAAATATGCTGTATGGAACAGCGATACTGCATAAGTTTTGCCTGAAACTTGAAGATAATCAAGCAGAAACAATACGCAAGATTCAACAAGCTTTTTGTACGATGCTACGGACAGTACGCAAATAAAAAAATTGTATGTACAATGTGTACAAAGACGGCCGCACGTGCGGAGTAAAATTAAAATTATAATTATATTGTTCTTTGGCTACCGTGTCATTGTCCATCACGAATACGAATCAGAAGGACGAACAGTTATGAATGATTAGTAGCTTATGTTGTGTTATGATAGGTTAGGTTAGCTTACTATTTTGACATCTCCGTCGTGTAGGCTACTTGTATCTAGTTTCATTTTTCTGATCTATGGTCGGATACTTTTCAGATAGGTCTCTTATATCTTTCTGTTAGACGCGATATAAATAAAAAATAATATAAAAACCTTTTCAAAGACATAATTTTCTTAAACAATTCGTACTAAGTAAAAAATAATTTTGTTTATGCGTGACTAGAAAGAAAAGCATGGAACGCTCTCTCATATATAGTCACTTTATAAATTCTTGAATTGGCGCGCCCCATGCTTTTTTTAGTCATGCATAAACAAAATTATTTTTTACTTTTTAGTAGGTATTGTTTAAGAAATACTTGGCTTTGAAAACTTTTTATTATCATTTTCTTTTTCGAATTATTTCGGTGTTCGGATACTTTATCTCAAGATAATATTTTGTGACCCAAATCCTAAAGTGTTCTGCAACGAGCCAAACACAAAATTGTTTAAGGATATTATTTATTTAAGGATGAAGAAGTCCTAAAGAGTACAGGTCAGAACCTATAACTTGAAGAAACGTCAGAACGTATACCAAATGCGTCAGAATGTATACGGAATGCGACACATCGTATAAACACTGAGACGCCAAAACGTATAACCGTCATAACGTATAACTTGAAGAAACGTCAGAACGTATACAAAATGCGACAGAACGTATAATCCTAAATACATCAGAACGTATGACCGTCATATCGTATGATATTCTGAGGAATCAAAACAGAAACGTCAGAACGTATAACGTCAAAACGTATAATGTCAGAACGTATAACAACAGAACGTATAACTCTAAAAAAAACTTCAGAACGTATACCAAATGCGTCAGAACGTATAAACACTGAAATGTCAAAACGTATAACTTGAAGAAACGTCAGAACGTATACAAAATGCGACAAATCGTATAAACACTGAAACGTCAAAACGTATAAACGTAAGAACGTATGACTTGAAGAAACGTCAAAAATTATACAAAATGCGACAGAACGTATAATCAAAAATACGTCAGTCCGTATAACGTCAGAACGTATAATCATGGAACAACTAGTATAGGAAGACCAGGTACCAACGATGATTGAATGGTAGTGGCACCTAGCGACCGGCAGATTTTTTTTCAGAACTGGCTTCAGAGTCGCAGGGCTGTGGAGAGCCCACTTGGAAACACTTCCGGTACTGCACAGAACTTTTGCTTAGTCAGAATTTTTGAGTAAACAGTATTTTTACGTATGCCCACCGCTAACCGGAGGGCTGCGCCCCACCACCTCAGCTAACGCCGCCCAGCTCTCTTCGGATGCACCCTCCCCACGTTGCACACCTCGCTATCGCTCGGTATACATCCTAGTTTTTAGTGGCATCTTTTAAAATTATAAATCACAAATTTTATTAAATTTCCTTTTGTGTATTCCTCCCGAAAGAATGGCTGATCCTTTTTCAGAGTCCTGCAATCGGGTGCTAATTCGGTACATCCCGGCAAGGTTTTACACCCACATCACTCCGAGCACTCCGCACAAACACATATACAAAAGGGATTGGCCCGAAAAGGGAGTGATTGCGTTGAGTACCCATTTTTCTGGCTGGTCCGACGTTTTCAGAACTCGTATCGGGCCTGGCGAGTTGGGACCAGATCCGGAATTTTCCTCATTAATACTTCAAAAAATATTGTACTGTAAGATTTGTTAAATTCTATGTTACATGTTAAATTTGCTCTATTTACTGAGCACATCGAACAACAGTTCAAGAAAAATAAATTATTTCCATTATCCCACCTAATTACAAGCGTTTACAGGTTTGCCTGTTTACAAACGAATTAAAAAAAACTTTGGTCGATTTTTGTATGCGCCATTCTAGTAACTTCCATGCTGAAATGATTGCAATGCTGGTTAAATCCACAGAAATCCATGCCACAGGCGGTATTCGAACACGTGACAAAACAGACGCTGGCCTAATACCTCAGAGCCCACGACTAACTCGGTCCGCACCAACGAATTTACCAAAAGAAATTACATCTCAAGACTACCACGAACAATAATAGGAAATACATGTGACTGTCAGTTAAGCTTCCTTGTTGTACAGCAATTTTTATAGTTCAAGATGAATTTTATTTTATGTACTATTTATTTCAACTTTACATAATACTAGTTAAATTTCCAAAGATGGTTCGATCTTCTCATCCACTGTGCGCGCCCATGTGTCGACGGGAAATTAGCTTTGGTACAGATATATATTATTTTATTATTATTTTTCTAATTTATTAGGCTTCTAGGATTATTGCTGAGGAAACCGGTGGTAAGAGATGGTGCCTTTTCTCCCCCTGTCCTGTCCCTCCTTCAGCTACCTCTTTTTTCAAGATACCTCTTGTTTGCAAGTATGAATGTAAAAATCAACCGCTTTCTGCCTTAAAAACTGAAAATTGCTATTTAGCACACAAGGGAGGGAGGAAAGATGTAACCCACATGCTTACGGTCTCGGGGACTGTGGATAGCGAAAACATATATTGTGAATATTTTATTCTGAAGAGCGGAAACAACCTCAAATGTTTCTTTTTCCTTCTTTATTTCTTAAACTTTTTTAAAGCACAGGCTTATCAATAAATAGTCGCATTTACTGGTCTTTGTCAAGGTCGTTGGATACGAACCTCGGGTCCTGTAAATATCTGATTCCTAGAAATCTTCTCAGCACCTCCGTAGCAAATGGAATGTTTATAGAGGCCCTCTTCCTCCTTTCTCTTTATCCCAACCATCTCTTTGGTAAAAGACCCAAGTTCATTGTCTCGTAGGGCTCATTCCCCTACACCGCCTGATTTTCGGAAAAGTTCAAGTGTCACGAAATTAGTTTGGCAATAAAACATGTAGTAGTAAAATAAAGCCGGCCAATTACTCTTACTGCCACTTCTCTGAAATAAATTGTTCAGTGTTTTCGATTTATTTTCTTCTCGTGTTGTGACGCATTTGGTGTTCAAGTTCAAGTTAGTTTGTCTCCTGTTGTTGGGTTGAGGCTTTGCTAAGAAATTTGACCAAGCTCGGCATCGATTTTTATCTACAAATATTTAAGGTAGGTCGGACAATCTATTCTAGTATTTAGTTACCTCTTGCGCGACTAACTGTATATGTTACTGTTTTTTGTGTAGTATCTGCACATTTTATCAAATTTACGCCTTTTTATGTTATGGATCTATAGCAGGGTCGGAGTTACATGACATCTCGCTCAGCGCCCCTTTTCCCATCCCTCTCTTTATATCGATTACTAACAGGATTTCAATTGAATTTATTTATGGCCTTTAGGCATCTCACAAGTCAGGCTCAAGCCGAGATAGGGTACCAGAGAGGATGTTGGAAGGTAGCCAGGGCCTAATTTGTAGGTATCATTCCAGCACTTACCTGCTGTGACTTAGGTCCGTTTTCATAGACATTTTTTGAGCAAATGCTTGAGTAAATTCGCGCGACTTAAGTTAAAATTCGTTTCATAGTGGTTACCTTCGAGCTCAACCTTCGAGAAATAACTTGGCCAAGACAAGTAGCGATTTTCCCGACTTCCTTGGTTAATGATTTCAGTTTCATAGACATATCTCAAGACACTGCTTGTGAGTGCTTGTTTCATAGAAGATTTCAAGACTTGGCTGAGTAAAGGAAAGCAGTATTTTTTTACGACTTGGCCAAGGAAGGCCGATGGCAGTCTTGAGTTATCAAATATAACAGAAAAATGGATGATTGGGCAGTAAACCGATATCGTTGGATGGAATTGTATGAGGAAAATTATAATTATCGCCTACCAAAGCGTTACGTTAGGAATTTTCTGGACCTGTTTGATTAGTGGAATGAAAGAGAATTCAGAAGGAGGTACAGGTTCACAAAAGAAGTTGTCACGCACGTTATATTACCAAACGTCTTAAATTAGCTCCCGTGATACCCGTGAATTGTGTTTCGAAATACGTCGAATCCAGAACATGAGGACATTAGTATTCCTCCTCATGGTACCATTCGTATGAGTTGATCAAATCAAGTACATATTTTTTTAAATTATGAAAATGTGGCATATGGCTGATCTAAAGTGATATGTATCCTAATTCTAGACTAAAATTTACGAGATGCACTTACGGGTGTAGGAAAGCATTATAGGGCTAGCTATGTACAAGGGAGCATATTGATTTTCCATACCATAGCAACAATTGGCTACCATAAACTGCACCATGTCCCATAGTGTAGATTGACTAGCTTGTAGATATCTTGTTTGGATCTCAACCATCATCAGCTCAGGTCGAAAATGCTTCTTAATATAAAAAGGTGGATAAACTTCACTTCATAGCTCGCAGTTTCTGCTACCAATTCAGTCATAGGTGCGCTCTATTCCTTTCATTCCCTTGCAAATAATTATCAGATGCACCTTTACATATCGTCAACCAGCGCTCAAAGTGTTATGAAAAGCTATTTCACTATCGTTTGGTAAAATACACAATAGAGTTGAGTAACGCATAGCCCTAATAAGCATGGTGGTGCGGAGGAATACTTATGGCGACACTTCGTGTTATGAACAGCACATATCAGTATTTACCACAAAAATACGGATCTCGAACTAGTGGAGAAGGTTAAAGTCAGGTTGGATATCTTTAAATAGTCTCTAGGACCTTTCGTTCTTTCACTCTTAAGGCTGCCTTACATCCAAACTTGCTTGCGATTTGGGTGAGTAACCAATTGAAACGCGTGATTTATTGTAAGGTGTGACACCTGTTTCAATTGGCTATTCACCTAAATCTCACGCAAACTTGTATGTAAGGCAGACATTAGGCGTCTATTTAGTATGCATCGGGCGTTCCATTTGGAACCATAAACGGAGTAGCCATAGGTGATGTCTGTTAAAAGTGATGCGCATTGCGTATAACAAGACACATCTAACCTACATTTTCTAACCAGTCTCCGTTCACCATCGCTCACTCGACATACTGTGCGTGATTTTTGTAGCAAAATATCAATGGCGATATGGAAATAAACACATCACTATGACGTAGCACTACCATGACTCCGATTTTTAAATGAACCTGTGATTTACTTCGTTCGGAATTTTGTTCGCGCATATGTCTAAATGGTTATATGGAACATTACTATAATTCCGATGCATGAACCTGTGGCTTAATTCGTTCGGAGAAATCACGCTCAACGTAAGCTAAAGTAATGCTATACTTTGCATTACAACACTTACAAACATCCAAAATGTTAAATTTCTCCCGTTAATTTTACATTTCTTGCGGGCAATAAAGTAGATGTTAGCTAGAAGGTGTAAATTTGGAAATTTCACAGATGACGCTGACATTGATCAAATAGTATTAGGTGTTTAAAGCAATTCTTTGAGGAAACGATAATTTAGTACTGATGATCTTACATTGGTGAAAACAATTAGTATATCTTTACAACAGGATTAAATTACAATCTGAAAATAACTACCTACTGGGCATTCAATTCTTAAATCAGAATTATATTCCATGGTTATTTCTTCCCACACCTCTTTCTTTTTCTTAGCTGACATCGTATCGATCTTACTAGATTCAATATATTTTGAATTTCTTTTAACTAAAGAAATTACCAACTGTTTCTCATATGTACTGTACGGTTTCCGCGATATAGCTGCCAGAAAATGATGTTTTGTGTAAATGTACATTAGCAAGAAAACGAGGCTTGCTAACACGCTGCTCAAGATTTATAGAAAGGTCATAAAGCAAGCAAAAAGTTCCTATTATGACAACCTGATAAATAAAGCAGATAATAAAACAAAAATGGCGTGGAACTTGATAAAACAGGAAACCAATATGAACAATAAAGCTTCAGGAAATATAGAACTTAAAATCGAAAATAATCAGATCTGCAATGACCCACATGCAATTGCAGAGATATTCAACTCTTTCTTCAACAATGTTGTAGATAAACTCCTTAATGCAAGGCCAAATGCTGCAATGTTTATAGACGAGCCCCATCCAATACCACATGTCTCAAATTCCTTCTTTCTTACACCCACAGATCCTTATGAAATAACTGCTATCGTAAAGAAATTTAAAAACCGTAGTTCTGCAGGGCCTGATGAAATACCTGAGTTTGTAATAAAGAGATGTATACATGCTATTGCTACGCCATTGTCTGATTTAATTAAGGCATCATTTAATCATGGGCAATTTCCAGAAAATTTAAAGTGGTCACTAATCAGACCACTACATAAAAAAGGGGATAAACGTAATTGTGAAAATTATCGACCCATATCACTCTCATCTAAATTTTCCAAAATTATCGAAAGTATTATGAAAAAAAGACTATTATCCCATCTGGAACAAAACAAAATTATTTCTAACTCACAACATGGATTTCTAAAAAATAGATCTACTACTACTGCTATCTTAAGTTACATACAAGAAATAGTATCTGCTATTGACGGTAAATCATATCCATTTTCAATATGTTGTGATTTAAGCAAAGCCTTCGATTGTGTTAATCATTCACTACTTTTATCGAAATTGTCTTCCTATGGGATACGCGGAACTACTAATGAATGGTTTTCATCGTATTTAAAAAATCGACATCAGTATGTTGAACTCACATACACGGATCAAAACATGCATAAACAAAAAATATCATCCAACCCCTCCCTTGTCAATTTAGGTGTTCCTCAAGGATCAGTTCTGGGTCCGTTACTTTTCCTCATATACATAAATGATCTTCCATCACATATTGACCAAGGGACTATGGTCTTGTATGCTGATGATACCAATATCCTAATTAAAGGCAGTAATGCTTCAGAACTGCAAGATAACATAAATGCTGCTTCCAATAAACTTGAAAAATGGTTCTATCATAATAATTTAATCCTAAATGCCAATAAAACTAATTGTCTTTTTTTCTTTCTTTCGTATACTGCTGTCCGAGCTTATCCCAAATTAACCATAAGTAACACCACCACAGAATGTGTCTCAAGTACTAAGTTTTTAGGGCTATATATTGACAACAAACTAAGTTGGAAAACGCATGTAACAAATTTATGTCGTACCCTATCATCTAATATCTTCTTAATAAGATCTCTCTCAACTGTTCTAAATAAACAGGCATTGATATCCTTATATTATGGTACATTTTATTCGAGAGCAAAATATGGTATTCTCTTTTGGGGATCCTCAAGTGGGCTATTGACAGTTTTTAGACTACAAAAAAAAGTTATTCGAATCATTACACACACACATTTACGTGCGAGCTGCAGACAAATTTTCAAGAAATTAAATTTGCTAACAGTTCCATGTTTGCATATATACGAGGTGTTAAAGCTGATAAAAAGTAACCTTGATGGCTACACTACACACTCTGATATACATAGACACGACACAAGAATGAAAAATGATCTTAGACAAATGTCCCACAGAACAAAAATTTTCGAAAGATCACCGCATTACTTCGGTATAGCCCTATACAATAAATTGCCACAAACTTTAAAAAACATTAAGGATATCAATATATTTTGTTGTGAAGTAGGAAAATGTTGACAAACAAAATTTACTATACAGTTGATGAGTACTTGCAAGACTAAATATTATAAGGGTAAAGAAAATAGGTGATAATGAAAGTGAATTATGTCGAAAAACTGCTACAAAACTTAATTTTCTATGTATTTTATGTAATTTAAGAAAATATGTATTCTTATTATGGACATGTTCTATACCATATGTGCAAATGAGTACAATGTATTGGTCTAAGGAACGCAATAAATCAAATAAATCAAATATCAAACTTCGCTTGTTTTCATTGCCAACCTATTTCCTTGATACCCGACTATTGTTTATAGTTTTTGAAGGTTTTCCGAGAAAATTATTTAAAATGCAATTATTCCTACAATTTATTTCAGATGAGAAACATTTTGGCTTAATTATATATATAGTTCTGGTAAACAAATAAATTAATTTAATTTATAGTCGCGCGTGAATATGGTGCAGTTGGTACCACCGGTAAGAATCATTAACTTTCTGTGACTTCAAGCAATATCCTTCACCAAGAAGCACTGACGTTGCTTCGCGAAGATAATGCTTGGCAAAGTAAATTCGAAGTAACCACTATGAAACAGTGTCACACTTGAGACGATTACCACAGACTTGGCGAAGAAGTTCACAAGCTCCAGCTTGAGTACCTAACTATGAAAGCGGGCCTTAGAAGACTTAAGTTAATATAGGCAGACACTGAGATCGTTCCCAGGACCTTCCTCGGTAACAGGATGTCAGATTTTACGGATTTAATAAGAAACAAAATACTGCATTAGAAACGCAGATATTCCACCGATTATTTTCTTTCATTTCCCTTACTTCCCTTCTTGTTCTTGAGGTTTTGAGTGCCGTAGAATACCAACATATACCATTAAAACCGTATTTTTAAAACAGTTTTAAAAAGTCTATTATTATTTCTTTCTTTCTTCCTTTTTTGTATTAACGGAATAATTGTAGCTTATTTTACAAATATTCTTATCAAAAGGTTTATCTTCTACTAATATAAATACTTGACAACGTACAACTATTCCAACCGAGCCGCCGTAGCTCAGTAGTAGAGCGTTGGCGTAGCATTCGGAAGGTCGTGGATTCGATCCTAGCTGCCGCCCACCTTGACTGAGGTTCTCCCTGTTATACCAGGCTAATTCCGGGATGGCACCTTCAACATAAGCGCTGGCCGACATCTTCTTGACTCCTTTCCTCTCCCCTATCCTGGCCTGAGCCTTAGATGCTTAATGGACATAAATAAATTTCACAATCTCTACTAGCGTACAGATGACACCTCACTTTAATGCGAGGGTAAGGAATTCGCTATTTTTTGCTTAGCGTCCGCACCTCCCGCTGAGTTTATGGCTGTAGTAATCCTCCTACTATTTCCTACGCAGGGTTGCCCGTCAAGTTCTAATACTTACCAGACACACTTCTCAAATCATTAAAGTACAAAAGACTGTCAAATAACTTATAAAGGACATACTACACGTGGAGCATCGTTCGAAAACGTACTCGAGTGGCCGATATATTTATAAATAGTGATTCATTTTCTTCCATCTGTAGCCCTCCATCCTGTAACTATCACATATTCATATAATAAATGAATATGGATGGTTGTGGACGCATTATGATACACTATACAGTCTGTCGACATTGTTAATGTTCCTTTGTTTTTGTGTGTATGTGTGTGTGTGGATGAGTGTTTATATATATATCAATACATTGTTGTGACTACAACTCTCTTTGCACGTATATTTAGGGTTGAGTGGAAGAAAAGGTCTAATAAGGTAAAATGTACATTGCACATTTACTAATTCAGTCACAGCCTACTCATCCCCCATAATCCAGGTGGTAACGTCAGTGACTTCGGATCGAATGAGTAGGGACACAGGTTCGAACCCCACTGCTGGCCATCCTGTTAGTTTCCCTCAGTTTTACCAGGCGAATGCCTGGTGGAAACTTAAGTAAGGAACCGGCTGCTACCTTCCCCGTACTTTCTCCTACCTTATCCCGGTCTGAGTCGTAGAGGCTTAAAGACGTTAAATAAATTTAAATTAAAGAATTCAGACCCAGCCAGAGAGTCCATTGAACAAAATGGTTCCAGTCCAGAAACTAGGCTCTGACTGTTACCTCCACTTTTCTTTCACCATACTAATAAAAAAAATTACAGGTGATGTCCTATAACCCTAAGAAACTCGGTCAGAAATGAAAAGTTTTAATACATTTTTCAACTTCTTTAAGTCGGTTGACAAAACAAGTGAAAAGGAATTTTGACCTTGACCACTAACCTTCTGGGAGATGTGTAATTCTGAGAACGTCATCAGGCGAACGTTATCCCGCTAGTGCTGATAAAGAGGATGGGGTGAATGCACTCGCACCTGCAAGAAGTTATTTGCTTGCTTAAGTTACATCAAGAAATTACAAAAGAATTTAATGATAGTTGTGCTGAGGACTTAGGTTTCAGGATGCCAAAAGAGGAACATGCTGAAACTTTCTATGATTATGTGTTAGAAAATTACGTTAACCAAAAACTCAGTTGGTAAAATGTTGGCTTCGTTTTCGAAAGGTCCTGGCCTCCTGGGTTGTTCCCAGCGGTCGACCATCCTGACAGGTCTTTCGAGGTTTTTACTGTCACACCAGATAAATGGTACCTTCAACTTAGGTCTTGGCCGACTCCTTCCCGCATCCTTTCTCCTACTCTTCCCAGCCGGAGCCATAGCTGCTTAAAGACCATACATCAACTTAATTCAATTAACAAAAATAACCCTTGTTCTTCTAACCAATGGTCCAAGTTCTCAGAAACTTCCGTCTTTACTACAAATAACTGAGAGGCGTCTGGTTCTATCTGTTATTATCTCCCCAGTAGTAATTGCTTACTTCTTGAGCCAATATGAAATATTCCTAATCTAAATTTAGCACATTTGTAGGTTTCCCGCTACATATGCAACCGGAGATGTATTTAAGGTATAGATCCTCCCCTCCCCGACATTAAGAGTTTAATGCAGAATTAGTATAGTATACACAGGGTGGTAAGGTTACGGACCGACAAACTGCAGTGAAAAATAAAGAAAAAAGCCGAGGGAACGAGGGGCAAATTCCGAGGCGTTACGGAACTACAGCCTGCCGAAAGCGTGGGAAAATGAACTTCAGAGCGGATTATTGCGAAGACGAAAAATCTCAGAGTAGGTGGTTGAGAGTAAATTAGAGGAAGTCGGGCTATCCAAAAATGCATATTGGAAAATACTACAAGTAGGGCGCAAGGGATTCCCCAAAGGAAGTAGGGGGATTCCCAGAAAGTCTTCCAAGTAAAGATGGGTCGAAAGGACCACAAATGGGATGAGTTGCCAACAGGTAACAATAATTCATTACTGGCACATCGATATCTCAACGAGAATTAATGTTATGACAATTTTATAAACCAATGCGTGGTTGCATATCAGACAGGGGTGATAATTAAAGACAGTCAACGAGCGTTTGGCTTATTTATTAACAATGAGAGAGACTAGGAATATCCGGTCGGATGGTGGTGAGTCCGCATCTCAACAGCTGCAGTGTAGTAAAAAAAAGACGTACTCGTTGGTCGAGTCCACTTCGTCGTAGAGGCCTACATTGTCCTCTATGACGTTCCGGTACCACTACACCTCTGGTGATGCTGATTTTAAGTTTGATTCTGATACATCTAACGCAATGGAAGCAATTTTATAAATTGATTTTAAATAAAATAGTTCATTGTAACATTGACAACTGCGATGACTGGGTACTGATACACCCTTAATATTTTTCTATTGTGTCAAATAATGTTAATGACCACTTTTATACAGGTAAGTCTAACAAAATTGAAGCAATTTAAAATATTCAGTTTTCAATAGATGGGTTGGCAACACTGACCAATGCATCAATCGAGACGGTTCAAGGGAGTTTGATCTTGTCTTGCCGAGACCTATGCAACGACACCTTCATAGTCCTGAAAATTGCACACAGACGGACGGAAAAGCGGGAATATAAGGGTTCCATTAAGGGACCTAGAAATAAGTTGTTCACGGCAGCAGCCAGCCGTCGTGGTCCAGTTGTTAACCTTGTAGATTTCCAATCGGCAACGCGGAGACACGACAGTTTTGAGCTTCACTGCAAACTGTCTTGACTGAAATTTTCCTTGGTTTCACCAGTAAAGTGCTGGGATAGTACCTGAACACAGGCCTTGGTTGCCCTCTTCCCCAACACTTTGGTAATTACCCGCAGAATGTTCGCCGAGGACGTTACGTCACGTCTCAGACGTAATGCCTTGGGCCAGTTCAGCCCATAAATGAAAATTTAAAACAACATTTTGTTTTATAATTTAAAACTTTGTCTTGTTAATTTCACATAATTACGGTATGTTGTACTTTAAGGAAAATGCGTAACTGTCATAATTTAACATTTTTCGTTTCTCATATTATCAACTTCAATTTATATTGTAAAGTGACGAGTAATCAGCTGCAGAATGTGTATAAACACATGTGCTAACACAGCACGCGCGAAGCACGTGCTGTTTGTTTACAAACAAGCAGTAGTAAATTGTGGAGTACGCTATAAAAGCATGTGCTCATACTCGTAAACAAATTATAGTGGAAGACGGACGAGGCCGACCACAGCGACCGAAGACAGCCGACGGAGCAGAGGACATCGGAGGACTGTAGAGTCAGCAGAACAGAACAGAATTAAAGCTGGTGAGTGACAGCAGCAGGCACTATTCCGCTTCCAGGGATAGTCACATGCACTCCTCCTCCTCAGTTTGGCCGGTTCTGCTACGAGAAGGACCTAAACTCCTTGGTCTGATCCGCTACGGGATAGATCGCTCCTTACTACCGCCTGATCTGCTACGGGATTGGCCTTTCAAATTTCCTTTCTCTGCCAGGTAGTTGCCAACTACTTGGGCCATCGCTTGCCATACAACAGACCGTTGTTTGGGCTACATCGACTGCAACAAGAAGATTACAGAGAAAGTAATTTGAGATACTTTGTACCTCAAACATAATAGAATATAGTTTTGTACGGGAGACTCTTTTTATTAAAATAGTGGACCTGTAATTTTTATAATAAAAGGTGAAGGGATAAAAGACAAGCTACGCCCCTTTCATTGCTTTACCTTGCTTTACCTGTCTCTACCTAATAAATTAAATAAACCAGTAACGGCGCCAGACTCAGTTACTCTGAGCATAGCGCTGGCAATTAAAACACTCATTCAAGGGAAACATTACGATATCGTTTAGATAATATTTCTATATTTAACCTATTCATGTATATTTCATTCAAATTGTACCTGTTAACCATAATGCATATCTGTAGACTGTAATCCATTTTAAAAACCGCCCTTATCCAAGCGCGACAAATGATGGGAAATCGACAAAACCAATTCTAATCTTCTGTCTCTCCATCTTTTCCCATCTACGTGGGGTAGGCGTTTCTGATGAGTCTTCTCCACAAAGCCCTCCTGAACTTTTTCCCCTGACAAACCTTTCTCCCTGACATCCTTCTTAACCCTTTCCATCTATTTCCTCCTTGGCCTTCCTCTACCTCCACTTCCATTGCCATCACTCTTCTGACTACATAGTCGTTTGTTGTCTTAATTACGTGTACATATCACTGCAGTCTTCCCTCTTGTATCTTCTTAGATATCTCTATAACTTTGGTTGTACCTCCTACTCTCACATTTCTCACTTTGTCTCTTCTTGTTATCCCACAAATCCAGCGTAGCATTCTCATTTCGCTAACATCTAATCTTTTTGCTTGTACTCTCTTTATTGGCCGTGTTTCTGCTCCGTAAAACACTGCTTCTTATTTTTCAGAGCTAGGGGAAATTTGCAGCCATGAATATCTTAGAAATAGTGACAGAACTTTTAGTTTACCAAGACTTTACTGTTTTCCGAAAGAAGATTGGGAAAGATAAAAGAAATAAGAAATACATGCTTTACTATTAATTACATGGTTTTCGTCTCTGTCTTTACAATCTTACGATAATTAAATGATTTTACAGGCGTCCTGGAATCACAGAACTTTACTTATGGGTTAGAAAATAATGAACATAACTCAGTAATGTCAATATCTCAATTTTACAATTTTGTGGACAAAGGTGCTTTTGGATGTTCTAAACGGGACCGCGATTAGGTGTCACGACGACAAGGTATCACGACGACAAGGTGTCACGACGACAAGTTGTACCGCAATGATTGGTTCACTGGCGTCAAGTTGTATCACTTTTATTTTGGTTCGCTGGCGACAAGGTATCACGACGACAAGTTGACCCACATTCCTGAAGAGGTACAACTTGTCGGAACCGCACCCGACAGGTTATGCCACTTTTATTTTGGTTCGCTGGCTACAAGGTATCACGACGACAAGTTGACCCACATTCCTGAAGAGGTACAACTTGTCGGGACTGCACCCGACAAGTTATACCATTTTTATTTTGGTTCGCTGGCGACAAGGTGTCACGACGACAAGTTAACCCACAAAATGTGGTATAACTTGTCGTCGTGACACCTTGTCACCGTCCCTTCTAAACACTTGGACTATACGTACAATTTGTACAAGTAGATGAACCCAATAGAACCTGGGGCTCAACCGTCCATCTGAGTTTCATATAGTGTGAATCCGAAAGAAAAGATATGCTATGTTGAACACTTAAACAACATCAAAAATGGTAACAAAATATCTAGTTGGTTGATTGAATTAACTATTATTATTAATGTTCTAAATAAACTTATTAGCTTGTAAATACGGGAGCTACAATATTCGGTAAAGTCTGTTCCGAACCACTCTGTTGAATGGATCCCGACGGTAATACAAGAGGCGAAATATTGCTTCACATGTAATAAACAACATAATACGTTGTACAGTCATTAAATTCATGGACTGACCTCATAGTATCTCTGCTGCACAACAGTGGATAATTTGCGAAACAAGATGGTACCGTGCAATTTCGTTTCTTGTCCCAGTAAGAGACAGTTGCATGCAAACATTGTGAGTAGAATACGATATCTGTTGTGGAGGGTAGTTGAACGCGAGTTGCGAAACTCAAGAATGTCATAGTTTGAGGAACGGGTAGACATCAAATTCTGCCGAAATTAGGCAAATCCTCTAGCGAAACGTTTCAGATCATCATCCACCGATTGAGAAAGGGTCTTGAACACAAAGAAAGTCGTGAATGCCTGCCGTATGTCTGCCACGTTGGCGAAGGATTTCACACGAAGGTGGTTGTCCAGGGTATGGAAGAAGTGATAATCTGTTGGCGCAAGATCCGGGGAGAACGGTGAATGATACATTGTCCCCGAGCGATGGTATACCTGGTCACTCGCGCCACATGCTGTCTTGCATTGTTAGCCAGAAATAATACATTGTTGCGATTCACCAATACTGGCTCCTTCTACTGCAGTTCCTGTTAAAACATTTCAACTGCTGTAAGCACAGTCCCCTAGTAATGGTTTGGCCCGGTGGTAGCAGCTGAAAGTGCGCCACTTGACGACTAGCCCATCAGATACAGAGCATGATTTTACGTGAGTGCAGAGGAGATCTTGTGATCTGAGGCACAGAGTTCCACGGTGACAACCAATGCCTGGCACGTTTGGGAGTCTCATACTACAGGACCCACTTTTCGTCGCTGATGAGGACTTGGTCGAATATGGGTATGTCGCGGTGCTGAGAAAGCAATGACAAACAGACTGTCATTCTTTGGTTCTTGTTGGCTTCCGACTGTTTCTGTGGTACTCATAAACTCGAATTGTATACCTTCCCTATGCAGTTCAGGTGAAATCTGACTGTTTCATCAGAAACCTGAATTCATTAAGCAGGCTGACCACACGTTGGCTGCTGTCCTGCTCTTTGGCCGCCTTCAGGATATTGTCATCCAGGGTCTTTGTGCGCTTACTGCAGGGTTCATCACAGAGATATAAATCTCCTGACCTCAATTTCTGGAATCAATGCTTAGCGATGCCTTCATTCACAGCATTATCTGCAAAGGCTAGACGCATTCGGTGAATTGATTCGACCGTGGACAAGTCCACCTTAAAGTCATAAACTAGACAACCTGGAACGAGCTGTTTCAACACCTTGATTTATGCTCGTCCCTACTCGATCTATTATTGCTGTAAGGGCACGGCCTGTCTTGGTCACGGCAAATTTCCACCCCGATCACCTTTGCAGCACCTGAAACTCTTATTTCCGTATCAGTGATCACGTCTTCTCATGCGATATAATAAATAGCAGGAACCTTACTGGTAACCTTGTAGTTTCCTATATCATTCTATATGGACTAGGGCAGTGTTCGATTTGTTATAAAAGACGAAGGAGGATACTAAAACTAGTGGTTATTGGTATGTTACAACATACTACCTTTTTAGGTTAAAATACAAAGATTTTATCCCTGGCTGTGTTGATATTCGGTACCAACAACCGGGGATGAAATCCTCACGCGCCAGGGAAGATCCCAGACCGGCAAATCGAAGACTGGACTAGGGTTTTCAACTGTCCAGGATTGACTGGGACTGAGTACGAATACCCTCTCCTCTCCAGGCAAACGTTAAACCATGTCCGGGATGTTAAGAATCCTGGTACTTTAATTTGACTATCAAATGTAAGTTAATTTCGTATATAACAATAAGAACATGTAGAAATGGTACACGAAAATAGGTGAAATAATATTACATAATAACTGAGAATACTTTCTTCCAAATGACCTAAAGTTGCATAAATATTTAATGCATCATTATTTCGTATTTTGGTTTAATGTTACAAACATTCTAAATTCATGCATTCGGAGCTTCAACCCCCAAAACGAGGTTATATTTCCACCATCATAATCCTGATTTGATACTGATATAATAGACAACACTGGATAGACACAAATTTAGAAGCAAATGGTGTTAAATAAAATAATTATTTTAAACCAAATACGTGACCCGAAATACCAACGCAGGAAGTGAAAATTGAGCAGTAATTGGTCTATTTTAATGACTTTAGAATGATTATACTTGTAAATATACTTTGAATTCAAGAATGTGTATGACGAAAAAGGAAAGTGCAAAATCGAAATGAATGGAGAGGACTTAGCTTTCCATGAAGAAATTACTGCTTTCGGCAGAACACTTGTGGTGATGATGGTGATGACCAAATTATTTCGTGATAAAGGTGTTTTAAAACAATCTCTGAAAAGAAAAAGGTAGGTTTACACAATGTGCCTTTCAAGAGATTGCATGGTAACGAGAACAACTATAATCTTATTTACATTTTCGTTTCATTTAATAAATGTGAGACATTAACCTAATAAAGTAAGACACTGGAATAGAAATATTTCTATTTATTAATGGGACTCGCAATTTCACAGCGAATCTTTGAAAATATTTTTGTGTAAGCGAGTATGACATTGTGAGTAGAACATTCAATGAAGACGAACATAAAACATTGACGCGAAGATGTTTTAAATTGACCTTCGACGATCTCTATTAAGTGACTATTAGAAGGGTCGTTGTCTATCTATTAAATTCAATTCGAGCTAGTTTATCCGTTTGATTTGTATTCTCTGTTGCACTTCTATGGTGCAATCTGTTAGACGTAATATTTTCTGGTCAATTGTGCACTCAATTGCTTGGTAGATATAAGTTAACTAAACATGGGACTATCTACAACAATGTATTGCTTAGTGATACTGGCTGTCTTTCGACTTTCCTCTTCGGCAGTCACACAACAACTTGAAGCTGATATAAACGAGGATGTGAGAATTTTTCAATCAGAAGAGTCTCTTCGAAGGATCTTGAAGCAAGAACTTCTCAATGGATTCAATGTATTCAGAATTGAATACTTCTTGGAACAACTTGAAAAACAGGTAGGTTTAAATTCCTTTGCATTATTATTCAGTGGTTAATTAACTAAGAAAAGATGAGTAGAAACTTAATGAAAACATGTAATGTCTTAACTAGAATTACTATTTTATGTTAAACCTATGAATATAATCATTCCCGTTGTCATACCCATTCCAGTTGGTTCACAAGTATCTTTGTCCTCAATCCAAATCGCAGTTGTCACCATGAAGATTTTCAGACCAACCTATCAAGCGATGAAGGAATGAAATAGTGATATACAGGTAATCTTGAAGACAAAAACTATAAGTTTTCCGAAAATAGTTAATTTTACGTCGACAAAAGGTTTACAAGATAATAGTTCGCTTATTTCTTCCTTAGATTAATTTCCCAAAAATATCCAGCCATATTTTATTAACATTATTATATTTAATGGGTATTCGAGGAAACGTAATCTTTACATATCAAATACAAATGTGTGTGTGTGTGTGTGTGAGAGAGAGAGAGAGAGAGAGTTTGAGTGTGAACAACGATATCGCAAACTAAAAACCGAAACCATTCACAACGTACACCATGATGTTGCGAGTTATGAGACACATTAATTAAACAACCCTAAGCCCTTTCTGAAATCCCTCTAATTTTCGGGGATCCCAATTTATAAAATTTATTTTCCTACAATAAATTTCAATGTTGATGATCTTAAAAAATCACATCTTAGCTTTTCTAAATGTTTCAGATTCTGAATAGTACGCTACCTCAATATAGGTTATTCTTTATAACATTTCTTTTAAATGTGTGTACATATTTAATAATGGTATACCAAAAAAAATCACTACCAAATTTCAAATTGTACATAGAGTTATTTTGTTTGAAGATAGCCAAAGCAGATGGAGACACTTTCTAAAAATGTATGTTCACATAGGAAGATCGTGTCGATGTGAAATATTGATAAACTCTATCCTTGAAGACTATCATGAAAGTAAGCAAGCCATCTTGAGAGTGATACACACACACAAAGGAAAAGAAAGAAATGAGAGATAGAGAGTGAGAGTGAGAGTGAGAGAGAATCAGTAAGTTAGTCGTCAGTCTGAAGTTTGATATAGTGTTGTAGTTCGGTTTTAAGGATTGTTCATGATGTTGAGAAAATGTTGTTGATAAATCGGTGTTGAGAAAATGTTGTTGATAATATTTAACAACTAACAACGCCAAATAACAGGAAATTTATGCTGAACCATACATAAACTCTTGGTGATAAGATCTATACGTTGTTGTTCTTTATGGTTATACGTTCTTTCTTAAAAGGTTAATCTTCTACTACAATCATCTGTTGAACTGAAAGCCAAGACGGAACAAACCCAAGCAGATATGGATAAATTTGGTAAGTAGTACAATACATTTATTGTATATAGTTGTCAATAAATTACACATTATGTGAAATGTCATAAACGTTTGCAAACATTCATTCTATAAACTATCTGAGACTCTTTTATTTTGTTACTTTCACCATACTACAAATCCAGTGGTCAATTAACGGTGGATTTCACCAACCTTCGTGAAGAATTTAATGAATTGTTAAGCAAGGTTAAATTCATTAACCAGCGATTCGATAAATTCTTATCGTACGTTGCTAGAACCCACCAGAGTTGTTAATTGTTTACGAAAAATACGTTGCGTGTGTGAAAGTCGGTTACAGAAAAAAAAAGTGATCGTTAACCTGGTTCAAAAAGAACTCCGCTTTCTTGACTGTCGACTAGCTGGTCTATCAATTAAGCAGCAAAATTACTCTTCAAAATTCTTTGCAAGTGATTATTTCTCCTGGCGTTCATTCTGTAAGCCAAACCTACAACGAAGAACCCCTAACTTTTAATGTGTAAATCTTAAGGGAAATGAGCCAGATTAGTGTCTATCGACTTTTATAAATTTGGTATATACTGAAAAACTCACTGTTAATTTACGTAAAGCAATATAAATTTATAATAACAAAAATATTTAGTAGGGTGTTTTATTAAATCGTTGGATATGAAATACACAAATACACACATATGCTACGCACTATTAAGTTACTACTTTATTGTTAACAAGCTGTATAATAGAAGAACTATGGATTGAACAGGATTCGAACCGATGTCGCCCCCAGTTCACAAAGCGACTAGTTTACTGCTGAGTCACTTTACCACATTGAATACTGAACATAATAATCGTCACTTCATGTTTCAGAAAATGGTCATCTGCTATTCCCTTGACTATTTCTCAATGAGTGTTAATAAAGCTACTAGTCATTTAGCTACCGAGGTTCATTTATTATTTTTGTAATTGTATACTGAGTGATTCAAAACTCAATGCAGAAATTTCGGGAGGTAATTTCTGACACCAAAGCAAGAAGGAAAGTTCATATAAACATGGTTCGAATTCCACTTCCTTTCCGAGATACAGTGTTTCCCATTGGGAAGCTAAAAATAGACCCCGTCCAATTGGAAAATAAAATATATGTTTCAGAAACGAGGCATTCAAATAAAATAAGATTAGGTGAATGGTGAATATTCAGCTCTAAGATGCGACAAAATTCAGTTCTCATTGTTATCAAAATGGATAGTTTATTTTTTAGATGGCACTATGTCGTTTTATTGGGTATTAGGCAGTACTCGAAGTGGAAGGGGCACTAGGGGCAAACGATGCATTTTTTTTTCATTTTGGATTTGGCGTATTCCTAAGTTTTTATTAATGGGAGATCATTGTACTTCGAGCACTAATATTAGGTATTCCCTAATGACTGCAAACACGTTCAGCAGGTTACGTGCTCGAATTCTGCTCGGGGCATGGATTTTTGTGGATTTTAAACTCCATTGCACTCATATCCTCATGATAGGCCGAAGTCCATAGTTACTAAAAAATGGTCCATAAAAGATAAAGTTTACCAAAGATTTTATCATATGTGAAGCACAGAACCCAGTCTTGGGAACTGTGAAAAACATGCGAGGTCAAATATTCCACATGCCCGTTTCAACGTTTGACGTATAGCCATTAATAGTATAGCTTCCATTTTTAATTCATTTTTAAATTGAAGTTTGAAGTTTGAAGTTTACGCAACTCAGGATCAAGTCAGTATAACTTCCATGCACAATAAATTTATTTACCATTGAACAATACAAACACAAAAAAGTTAGTTGTTTTATTCTACACAGTCCGACAAGTAAGTAATGAGACTGATTTTATTCTGACAAAACAGAGAATGCAAAATAGAAACCAATATGTGAGTTCGAGAGTGTAATCCTTCATCTACGATCTGGCAACACCGCATGGTCCCGCGTGAAGCACAACGGGAAATATGACGTCAGTACCAGCAGTAAGTGGAAGGCCTTTGTCACGCCAGCGTCGTGGAGCAGGGGGCGAATATCAAGTTCTGTTTCAAACTCGGGAAAAGTGGCACAGAAACTGTTGAGTTGATGCGGAGAGTGTATGGTGATACTTGTTTGTATCGTGCACAGATATTTAGATGGTATAACGTTTTAAAAGTGGTGTGGAATCGATTGACGATGAACCTCGGCCGGGTCGTCCAATTTCTGTTCGTAACGAGGAACTGATTGAAAAGGTCCGTGAACGTGTGCAAGAAGATCGTTGTGTGACTGTGAGAATGATGGAAGGTGACTTTGGTGTTAACAGGGAGACAATTCGTAAGATCTTAGTGGAAGATTTAGGCAAGAAGGTCGCAGCGTGGTTTGTGCCACGCTCATTATCTGATGAACAGAAACAAGCGCGTGTTGATTACGCCCGTGACATCATTGCAACTGCCCGTAGGAAGAAAAATTTCCTTCTGTCCATTGTTGCAGAAGACGAATGTTGGTGTTTTCGTTATGATCCAGCTACTAAACGTCAGGGTGCCGAATGGAAGTCTGCAGATTCTCCAAAAGGAAAGAAACTTCGTCTCCCAAAAGTCAAAAGTGAAGACAATGCTCATTTGTTTCTACGACAGTAAAGGTATCATTCATCATGAATTTATACCAGGTCACACACTTAATGCTCAGTTTTATTTAGGTGTTTTGGAGCGTTTGTTGAAGAGAATACGTCGTGTTCGGCCTGAATACTCAACACCAGGTAGCTGTTTCCTTCTCCATGACAACGCTCCAGCTCACCGAGCAGTACTTGTTGCGGAATATTTGGCCACAAAACAAGTGTGTGTGCTGAATCACCCCCCCTACTCATCAGATATGTCCCCCTGTGACTATTTCCTGTTCCCTAAGCTGAAGTTGCCATTGAAAGGACGACTTTTCGACAGGGTTGAAGACATCCAAGATGCTGTGACAGCGGCATTACGGGCCATACCACAAACTGAGTTGCAGAAGTCATTCCACTCCTTGTGTGATCGTGCCACTCGTTGTATTGATGCAGGAGGGATGTACTTCGAATAATAAACAGGTATTATTCAATTACTTTTGTTTGTTTCGTCAGAATAAAATCAGTCTCATTACTTAATTGTCGGACTGTGTATTTATGAGCTTTTGGGTTCAGACCATCAAGTTAATTATCACTATACCAATGTACTAGATACAACAATTGTGTATTAGTATGTTTTAATCTAAATAAAGAGGAATGGTGAATAGCTTTCTTTTTCACATTCAAGAAGTAAAAACGCACACTTTTCTGAGAAAGTTCGAGAACAGATCAATCGATTGCAACGTAATTTCATATTATTTTAGTAGTATTACTTGTGGTAGCGCTAATAATAGTAGAAATAAGGGTAATAGTAATAGTAGTAATCAGTTTTATTAGTTTACTGTGTTCACTCTAACATCTTGGCAACAACAGCTACGTAGTTCTATTATACTGCAAGCCTTGTATTTAGATTCTAGATTAATAT
>JAGDQP010003455.1:77477-93949 GCA_022664845.1 Lepisma saccharinum | reverse complement strand
CTTCAGCGCACCACTCACGGATAAAAGAAACTTTTCAAAGTTCTTCGATTAAAGGATTCTGTAATTAGACTAAATATTCAAATTAGGTTTTGTTATTTTGTGAAGGTTAGTATATGGGAAAAGACAGATAATATAGTGACTTTAATTGTTAATGCTGCAAGACAAATTGATGATAAAAGAAGATACTATGTTGTTTTAATTTTGTTGTATTTGAAGGATATATCAAGTGTTATTGTAAATATGCATGCATCTTATTATTTTAAAACAAGGATATTTTTTTTTTAAATAAAAGATGTAGGTGATTCGGTAAGGCCCCTCTCACAACAAGCTCAGAAGCTGACTCCGACACTGTAGCCCACAGTCAACTTACATGTGAGACAACTAAAGCAGTGGCTTAAAGCCCTTCTGATTCACATTGATTAATGTAATCAACTTTTCAGAAAAACCGGTTGATTGGAAAAGAAGGTTAGGTATAACAGAACTATTAGGTTAGGTTTATGTAAAGCTCGAAGTTTCACGAATATTATTAAAAAAAATAATTAATTTTGAATCAATCACTGAATGTAAAAATAAAGAAAGAAAAACAGAAAACACGATATTGAATTAAAGGAACGTTTTCCATAAGTAACGTACTGTAGGCTGAACAAAATTGAGAACCTTTTTCTTAAAAAAAAAAAAAAAAAAAATGTGATTTAAACAAAACGAAAAATTGAATCCAGAATAATTGGTGAGCAATGATATTGCAAGCTGACTGCCGGCTGCCTCTAACATTTGTATCACTAGTCTAAACCCCTGCTATTTCCATTAACTATTACACTAAAGCACAAATATTTTATCTTAATGTCATGTAAGGGGATGTGTGGACTCCCCCCCCCCCCCAAATGAAAGTTTTGTTTTTATTATGTAACACTTTCCTTAAAACCTATGTTTATGTTTTGGTAATGAAGTAACTCACAAAAGCTTATAAGTATTTCAAGAAGTACCGAAAACCCATTTAAAATTGAAGACACAAGACGGCAATTTAATAAACTTTAGCTTAAGTAAATTTCATAGATGTTAGACCTCTTTCCTATACAAATGTTGTACTGTACATGAGAGTAAGTCAGAGGAATGGCGCTAATCAGCACAGATGAAATCAAAATTATCATAATAAAAGCTCTTATACACCTGAACCAAAGTGTAGTTTCTATACCAAAACACAAAAGAAAGCCAAAGTTTTCTATATGTAACTTAAACAAGACTTGAATCGTTTACTTTAGAAAGGACAGATATCCAAGACAAAAAAGGCCCACAGAAACCACCCTTTTCATTTTAAAAACCTGACACTCGTGTATGAAGTGCAATTTAGTATCCTTTTTAAAATGAAATACACAGAATTGCACCAAATCATTAATTCTTTAATTTAAATAATTTTTTGTCTCCTCTAAAATTAAAAAAAAAAGTGACTTGTGCCCTTTCTAAAATAAACGGTTCAATTCTGCAAAGGAAATGATTCACATAAAATCGAGTAATGCAAAGGAAACCTCAGTGTGATGGCTGACATTGCTTTCCCTTCACAAGCTTTCTGATGTTTGCTGATAAGTTCGACAAAACACACCTAAAATCATTTTCCACTTCTAGGCGGTTGCAATGTTTTGATTTTATTGTAGCCAACGTCGAAAATCCCGATTCATAGAGGTAAGTTGACGAAAACTGAACAAGAACTTTTAAGGTTACTTTTGCCACTCTTGGGTAAACAAGCAGGAAATAAACCCAACATTCTTCCAAAGACATTGATTGAAACCGTTCTTTGACACCTGAGTCACACTTCAAATCGATTGCTTCCTCTTGAATCGCAACTGGAAGTAAATCCACATCGATGGTGAAAGGTGTTCTTGCTAAATTGCTCTGCCAGTCTTCTGCACAGAAATCTGGAAAATATCGCTTGAATTCATCATGAAGTCGGTCCAACTGCGTATCACGTTTGTTATTGTCAAGAAGTTCACTTAATCGAGAAAATGACGAAAAATTGGGCGTGGAAATGTTCAGACGGCGTTTCCATGAATCTTTTCCGTGAAAGCTCCTATCACGTCATAAGAAGTCAGTATGTTTGAGTTTCTTCGTTGTAGTTTGAGACTGAGATTATTTAGTATTTAAAAAAAAAGTCTGCAAGACATGAAAGGGAAAATACAAATATGTCCTCAGCAAAGGAATTACAAAGTTCATCTTTCCCTACACTCAGGAGAAATATATCCACATCTGATTTAAGCTCATACAGCCTAGACTTAACATAATACCTTTTGAAAGCCATCGATCTTCAATATGGAAAAGAAAAGTCTTTATGTTCAGCACTGAGATCGTCACACAAAGCCTCAAAAACGCGAGTATTCAGAGTACTTGACTTAACAAAATTAACCACTTTAATAGCCACTGCTAATGCATGCTGTAGGTTTTCTGGTAAAGTTTTCGCAGCAAAAATCGTACTCGAAATTAATAAAAATTGAGGAAAATAATGTTATTTTTATTATTATTGTTATGTTAGATTTGAAAAATAATAATTCAATGATGCATCTAAAATCGCAAAAGAGGTCACACACGGAAAGCACGTATGTCTCCAAACCAATGACGGACATGAAGTATGCAGGGTTTACGAAGGGGGGTACCAGGTAAAAAAGGTTGGGAAACTCTGATTTAGTTACAGATAAAGTAACACCAAAAAACTGAACAAGAGGAAAGGAACCAAAATCAAATCCGTTTTGTGCCGCCGCTGTGACTCAGTGGTAGAGTGCTCAGCTCTGGTGTGTGGAATACTCGGTTCAATCCCGGCTCGTGCTATGTGGTTTTATGGTGGACAAATTCCATATGCGTGGGTACTCTCGGGATCCTCCCGTTTCCTCCCACTTTCTTCATTTCACCAATTCTGTCATCATCATCCATTCGGCTAGTTTAAAAAAGGCATTAAAAATTCAGATTCAGATTCGTTTTAAGAGCCCTTGGCAATCAGGCTCCATTTTTAATCATGTCATTGATAATAACAATCAAAATGGTAATTTAGGAAATGAGTTAGATAATACTTGAGAATATCTATCAAATGAACTAATTCGTAATTTGAAGATACTTACTATTGATGGGAAATTTGAAATCCTGAGCTATGCCGTCCTAAGTTACGACCTTCAAAAATCTTTGCTAAAAGAATTAACTTCGAAACCTAAAACAGTTCATATCATAGATACTAATAAATATTCGATATATCGCGTATCAAAATTTCAGTATTGTTCTTATGATTTGTTACGTATTTTTTAAATTAAAATAGTAGATGCGAGTATCAATGTATCTTAAGATGAGGTCCTAAATTATTACTTTAACAGAATGTGTATATTACGGTTGGCTTATTCGTGCTTTTTAAACCTTGTACATAACTTTCTGCATGTGCTTTTGAGAGACAGATACTTCTTTCGCTGCTTTGAATTTGAATTTTATTTATGACCTTTATTACAAAAAAATAAAAGTTACATGATGGGACAATAATGTCATTCGTGTTTTCACTTTCGATGGTTTTTACGAATTTGGTTTGTGGGTGTAAATTGACGTGTTTGTGATTACAAGGATTAAAATAAATATGGAAACAAATGAGAAAATTTAATGACAGTATCCCAAGTACTCCTTAAGAAATGTATGCTGCGAAAAGCATTACAAACATGCACCAAATATATGAAAATGGAACAGCAAAAGATATGAAGACTGAAGTCCAGGGGGACAAGTGCCCCCTTGCCCCTTCCTGCCGACGCCCTTGGTCCATATGTCCTTAGTTAATTCCTTGTTTGTCAGTGTGAAAATGTAGGAAGCTGAGCAATGTTGCAGTTAAATCATAAATAATCCCATCAATATTCGCCTTGAAAGGCTGCGGGGAAACAAAGCAATAGTAAATTGGGATGATTGTGTCAGGATTTTAACTCTAGTCCTGCTGATTACATTGATTATCTGCAGCGTATGACATTAAACACTTGATGTCTTAATTAAAAAAAAGAGAGTTTTTTTTTAATTTTAAAAAATCTTCACAGAGAAAGAACTTTTTTTTTTTTAGAATGCTAATCATGATAATTATGTTTTAAAAATATTTCTTATTTATATATAGCGAATGTCGGAATGATGCCTCGAATACGACTGCGATCTTACCATTCCTATGCACAGATAAGTGATTTTCAAGGGAACTTCAATGCTTAATTGAGAGGGAGAGAGAGAGAGAGAAAGAAAAAGAGAAACACGAAAACTTGCTCCGCGTGCGTGGAAGTACGTCTAAAGATGAGGGCCTTCAACTTATTCATTGGTCTCTTCCGACTCATGTTTTATTTTGTTTTCTGCTTGATTGTAACTGGTAAGGTCAAGGACTTCACGCAAGCTCCTTCCCCTTCTGTGGAGTTGTTTCACATACAGATACTCACGTGTAGCGCATTTTGATGACAGTTCTTGTAAGTAAGGAGGCAACGTTTTGGAAGAAAGAAAGGAGGAAGATTAGAGGTAAGTGTTATATAAAAATACCCATATAGTCATATCTTATACTTTTATCAATTCCTCGGACAATGCTTTTTCACATTGGAACTGCATGAAAGCAAGAGAGTAATCATAAAACATGGCTAGTGTGACAAGAAAGTCGGCGCGGTGTGGTGAGATTCCAGAATTCTTGCTTGCGTCCTTCTATGTGTACTGGTCACTTAAGTCAGTTTCTGCGTTTTCTTAAATTTGTCATCACATGGAACAGGTGCGTAACAGTTTGAAAGCTTTTATCAGATTGAGGCAAGTGCATTAACGTAATAAGAACTTCTTTTGAATCGAGATTCCAAATATATTAGGATGCAAGAGCGCACAACCCGAAAATAATTCATTGCAGTTGTTTTGACATAAAATCTTTAGTGTTGAGTCTCCGGTTGTCCGAATATTTGTCGATCGTATTGGTCTGAGGGCTGAGGCGTTGAGTTAGCAATGCATCCACCAGCTAGTAGATTTTTAATTCCGGCTCGGGCATGGATGTTTCTGATACTGAGTTTGTAATGTGCAGTTTGGTATGCTATAGTTCCGGTCATATCTTATAGGTCACTGTCGCGGCAACGACTATTTTTTCTGTGAACCTTTCAATAATATGGAGTTTGTTCTGAGATGTAAAATAAACTGAGAGAATTGTGTGAAATTCGAACTCCACTACAGAGTATGACTCCAAAAGTGTATTTGCACACTTAAAACAGTGTAAATGAGTTACTGTAATATATGTTTTCAAGAAGTGACCATTTTTTCCATGCTCCTTTCGAGAAAACGTAAAATTTGGAGCAGCGATAAGTAAACTGGGCATGAAGACGGACAACATGACAGCCTAATATATATAACCTATGTATCCTAACTGCTACAAGGGCTTATTTATACAAGTGGAAAGTCATTTTTAAATGTCTTTATTATTAAGATCATCGTTTCTCAACGTGTGGGGCGCGATCCCAAGAGGGTCGCGGGTTGTGTGCAAGGGCGTCGCGACGGGGTGTATGTATGTTTGTGTGTATTAAATAGCCTCCTGAAGGCTTCATCATACACAAAGTGAAATGAAACCGCTTGTTATAAACTCGAAAAGTACTTTTGAAGGTGCCAGCCAGAACGCATGGTAAAAGGGAGTTGTAGCATGAAAAAGATTGAGAAACGCTGGTTTAGATAATCCTGGATTCATATTATATTCCTTGCTGGAATGGATCTTCATTAGTTGCTCAGGGGTCACTTCAAGTTGCTAACTAAAATTTCACACGCCATATTTAAGCTTGCTTTTACTATTGCATTGCCCGAATGGACACCGCTTTTATTTGGGATTTTTCCTCCGTCCACATGGAATTCATGACCCCAAATAATCTCTCCATAGGACGTTACTACCCGGGAGTCACAACAATAGTTCAGTAAAGATTTTTAGATTACTATAGGAAATGTTACTGTCTTTGAGATTTGGTTCAGGGACATGTTTTTCTCCGTGGAACTGGGTTTTGTTGAGGACTACTACTTGCAGTAGAGGCATTATCAGTGTTCGAAGTGGGGAAGAAACAGAGATGGTATGGTTTCCTAATATTTGCCTACACAAATCAGAAATTGATATAAGAACACGTATAACATGTGTTTCATTAACTGTATGCATTTATCTCTCAAAAACCAGAACCGGTATGCCATACCGGTGCATACCGCTTCACTTCGACCACTGAACATTATTATTGTTATTTTACATTTTCGGGAAATCGAGGAGAAATCGGAAATAAAAGCAGCCGAGAAGGAAGCGTTATTTTACGCACTGTCCCTGAAAACTGGGGACGCATGGCCACCTTAATTTAAGAAAAGTAAATACAGGTAAAATTCCTTTACAATGAACGTCATCATAACGAAATTTTCATTAGAACGAAGTTCATCGAAATCCCCGCCGAATTCTTGTTCTCCAATACAGTGTTTGTTAAAACGAATTTTCACTATAACGAAATAAAATCGCCGGTCCTGTAAAATTCGTTATAACGAGATTTTACCTGTACTATGGTTGCCTGCGGTATGGGTTAACACGGGTTCAAATACAGTGCAGGCATATTTTGAACACAGTACCTTGGAAAATATCCAAATAAAACTGTAAAACCCGTTCTTAAACAAGCGTCTAAGAAAATTACACTCTAGTGAGTGAGTGAATTGTTATTAACGTCGTAAACTAGCTGGTGAGCTTTTAAGGACGGGGCGTAGAGTTTTTGGTAAAGGGGACTCCAAAGCACTCCGGTCAATGTACCGTGGCCGGAACTCAACCCGTGACCACGTGCTAACCTCTCGGCTACTCCAAGGTCTAAAACTACACTGGAAAGAACATGTACGTGTCTTGTGGCCGAGTCCGAACTTTCCATAGGAAATAATAATAAAAGAATCTAACAGTGAACTATCCTGCCTTCGCTCGCTAACGTTTATCGGCATTAAGGTAAACGCACCAGTAATGGATAGCGCACCAGTAGGGTCTAATGGGCACTTGAAGAGAAATGTTGTAAAATAAGATTTTCTTAAGGGCGGGAATTATTTCACCTACTTGTGAAAATTTAATATAGTATGTTCTGATTCCACTGTATATTATTCGCTCGTCGTTGGTTTCATCTGAAATTTCTGACATTATGTTGAAGCTATGTTCCATGATCGTCCAACTGTTCCGTGTATTCTGCATGCGTTCGTTATTTATTCATGCAATTACAATAAGAAATACTTTTATTGTTCTGCATTATTATGTATTACGAAATGTCTTTGTTTCAAGCATATAAATCGTTAAAAGAATATATAACCTGTTCAGCAAATTAGGAGGTGTCCGTTACCGGTACGGCAAAGTCCGTATTTGTCCAGTTTTGGACACTGGATTTCAAGATGGTGGGCATGATCCGGAAGTGCCATAAAAATAGCCCTTCTAACCCGATTTACATAGTTGTAGTCAGAACTATTGTTCCCCCATCTATTTCGAAAAGAATCGGTTTTGGAACTATCAAATTGTATTGTACATGGGTTTCCCATATTGATGTTTTTATTTAGTTTTCCCATATTTCTAGTGTTTATTAGCAGCTAAAAGTTTTGTCAATATCTTATATTCATCCCTACTTTATGACAGTAGTTGTTTCATTTTGCTGACGGAAGGTGAAGTGGTGAGGTCTACTTGTCAGTGGAATTCCATGAAACAATCAGATAATCGAAGAACAGCATTAAACACAGAATCTTATTTAGTACTTATACTCTAAACATCAGCAATGATTATTTAAATTATATTGAGTTAAACGGTATGTCCATTATTGGAACATCTATCCCCAGTAGCACATGCACGGTGGCCACTCATTGGACGTATATCGCTTCATATCGTTAATGCGGGCTGGAGAACGGCCCCGCTCGAGTCCACGTCGATTGATGTGGGATCGACATCGATTATCGATATCACTAATTTACCTACTCTCTAAAACTATAGTAAGTATTGTCCAAATAATAAATCGATGTTTTACAAACTTTTTGTTCATAATAAATAAATAAAAATTAAAAAATAGATCATTCGTCATGGAACAATATCGATCAATGTCGGTTACCGATATCCATATTGATCAACGTTGGTCCATGTAGTTAAACCGATGTTTATTGAAGCGATGCTATATCCGTCTGGTGATAAAATATAAAACTACATGTTATTGTCAACACGCGGTGTCAGCTTTGTTTGGTGACAAAGAAGTTGTTTATCGTTGAAGCATGTTAAAGTGCAGAAATAACATAGACAAATGAAGTGCTAAAGTTGATTGTTCTTTTTCCAAGCATTCTTTGATCACTGTAAGTACATAGACAAACCAACAAGATTTATAGTAATATTTATTATGCTGGTTATTGTACACCGCCAGAACCGGGGGACATTCTACACTTTTGTTTCGTTTGTACGGTAGAAAGTAGCGTATTTTCGCGAGGCCATGTAGTTTTTAAAAAGTATCCCTTTAGTAAGAGGGCAAGTTAATGTTATATTTCTTGATATTTGTTTTACATAATTTCCTTCATGGTCATTTTACTCTTAACTTCTTGACAAGAACCTATAATAAAGTTAAAACTTGAAGACGTAGTTGTGCTACTTGTGTTTTCTTCGTGTCCATCACTGGTACAAATACAATGTTAGACAAGAAACGTGATTTACCCTCAAATAGTGTATGCTAGTGAAAGTAATGGGTAGAAATCACTACAAGAAAGCATGGAGAATGTGTAACATTCTCCTTTGATGAATACATTTTACCTGTATTTGAGTTAAAAATTATAACGGTGAAAAGTATCCGAAAAGTGTCCATTACTGGTGCGGTTGCCCTACATGTGTGATAAAGTGCATTCTTTTAAGAAAACAAATAGAGTAAGGTGAAACGCACGATTATATTAAATCGTGAAAAGTGTAAAATAATTGAAAAGAGCGTATCAAAATTTGGAAATGTTTTCTGAAAGAAAAAAAAAAAGGAGGAAAATTGACTTTAGCGGGATTCGAACGCCGATCTCCCAGGAAAGAGACCAACGTTGTACCATACTCCTTCGCTCTTATGTACTTCGTCTTTTGTCACACAATTCACATTCCTTGTTTTATTTTTTTCTAACAGGTATTAATATTTTGTCGTCGTTTGTTGTGCAATTTGCCTACATAATAATAGTGCTTCAGGGCCATGAAAGATTTATCATTAGTAAACAATACTAACGAATGACATTTAGAACCAAAGCACACGAAGATGCTAATCACTTGTTAACAATGAACTCAATTCATCTTTCAAATGAAGGGTAAAGTGTGTCTGTCACAGAAATGTGCTTCATTAAAATCTCAAGTATCCGAAGAAAGAAATCGTGCAAATTTATTTGGTCTCAAAAAATTAATGTTTGACAATTAAAATTGGATGAGGAAATCCAAACTTTCCTTTTCTCAAATATTGAAAACGTCGACGATACAATAAAGTTGTGAGCATATTACTTTCATACATACACATTCCTTATTTTCAGCTTTCGAGATTTTCATTTTCCGGGACTATTTGATGTGAAAATATTTACGCGAGATATCTTTAACATCGAGATTTTAACCAGACACTTTCTAAAGGAAAGTAAACAAGGCGACTTCTAAAATACGGTACTTTAGAAAACTTATCTTAGTGTTTTCTTGCTAACTAACTAACTCTATGGCTTATGGAACTCGCAAGTTCATCGCCGCAGTAACAAACGTTCGCCATTGGATTTTATCTTTGGCAATATCAAGCCAGTTTTCATCACGAATACTTACTTCTCGAAGATCTCTTCTAATATTGTCCTCCCAACTACATTTCGGTCTTTCCATCGGGCCTTCCAACCAGAATATCATCTTCGTTTCTCCCCCATCCGATCTACATGGCCTGCCCACCTTAGTCGTTGTGATTTTATTACTTTTACATCTGGTGAATCGTTCAGTCCGCGGAGTTCTTCATTATGCAGTCTCCTCCACTCTCCAGTCATGTCGTCGCGTTTCGGCCCGTATATCTTTCTCAAAACCTTATTTTCAAATTTACGTAATTTATGTTCATCTGCCAGGGTCGTACTCCAACTTTCGCAACCATAAAGTGTTACCGGCAGAACAACCGTTCTGTATATTTTTTATTTCAATTTCCTTGATATTAATCGCGATGTTAGAATTTTTTGGACTGAATTGAAACTTGCGCTCCCCAGTACTAAGCGACTTTTTATTTCTTCCGGGACCTCATTTTTGCTTGTTATCTATGCTCTCACGTATTTAAATTTGTTTACTTTCTCTATGACCTCATCCGTAATTCTTATGTTTTTATTTCCTTCATTCCCTGTATTCGGCTTGTTATCATGCATTTTGTTTTATTTATGTTTACCTGTAGACCTATCTCATCGCACGCTTCCACTAAGGCATCGGTGTTGGTTTTTAGTGCATCTATATCGTCTCCTATTAAATCTACATCATCCGCGTATACAAACAGTTGATTCAAACCATTCAGTGGTAGCCCTTTTTGTCCCCTTTAATTTTTAAAATCGTATATTCTAACGCAAAGTTAAACAGTAGTGGGGACAAGGCATCACCTGGCTTCAATCCGTTGCGAATCTTGAAACTATCTGACATATTATTACCTATCCGTACTCTGCTTATGGGGTCGTTGAGACACATCTTCACTAGTTGAACCATTTTTTTCGGAATTCCAAATCGTATCAGGATATTGTATAACTTTTCCCTTTTGATAGAATCATATGCTTTCTTAAAATCAATGAGCTGCTGATGAACCATCCCACTGTATTCCCATTTCTTCTCCAAAATTTGTCTCAAGGCAAAAATCTAGTCCAACGCGGATCTATTTCTTCTAAATCCACATTGGTGATCTCAAATTATTTCATCTAAGTATACACTTAGGCGTGTTAACAGAATATTACTTCTGTTAATACCTTGCAACAATTTGGAAGTAACGAGATTCCGCGATAATTATTACAGTCCGATTTATCACCTTTCTTGTAAATCGGAACTATTATTGAGGTTTTCCATTCCTTTGGGAGCTCCTCCTTTCTCCATATAACACTTATCAATTTATGTTGTTCGTTGATGCCGTTCCTCATGTCTTAATTAATTCGGCTGGAATATTGTTTTCTTGCTACAGTGTAGAAATACATCTCTCGCTGAGGTAGACGAGCGATAAAGAACCAAGCTGTTATGCGTTCACTTGTCTACTTGTTGAACCCGTTTCATACATAACATTGGTCATTTCACTGATGGCAGCGACATTTTACACATACATTGTGATTAAGCTGAGCTATGTTCATACGTGCCTTCGAATTTGATACGTCACGTCGTTCCTGAGATTCAGAGTTTCCAACTTCGAACCCTACTTATAACGTGAAATAAATTCAATATTTAGTGATGGATCCGGAATGATACATGGGAGTTGATTTATATGAGTATGGCACACATTATAATTTTGAAGGTAAGGTCATCCGATTGCCAGTGTTACCAACCTGTTATAAGAAATATTGTATCAACTATTAAAGGAGTAATAATATAATTAAAACAAACCAGAAATGAGGAGCATGAAAATTTTAGGAATGATGTGAAAACAGCAATCGGCTGAACGCGTTTCTCTGTATTTTATAGAAATGAAGAAAAAAGTAATACTAAAACTGTTCTCCATTTCTGGTTACTATATTAAACTCGGCTGTGGTACGAGTTTGTACTTCCAATTTTGTGGATAATATATGTAAAAAGTAAGAACGGAAAGTAGAGAGTAGAATTTTTAACTGTGTAAAGGTGACTTGGAAGTAGAAATAGAAATTTAGTATGTCGTTCCTAACAGACCTGAAACGGGTCACCGGGTTATTTGGGTCTCTTTTTGAACCGGGTCACCGAGTCTATGCTTCTAACCTAATCTGACCCGATTTGACCCTGTTGCGAGGATAGTTGAGTTGGCTCGCATGAATTTCCGTGAGAAAACTGCAAATCTTGATAAGAAGGTGCTGCTTTGCATACACATTCTTTAGAACATAAGAAATTATATAAGACCGCGAGACACGCTGACATTTCATGCAGGACGCCATTTTCTAAGATGGCGGTGAAAAAGTTAAAAATGCATATAACTCTGCTGTCTTTCATCTGATTTCAATTTTTTATGTAAGTAATGCTCGCATAGAACTTCTTATTTGATATTTACTCTACACCTGATATATTTCTAAAAAAATAAGAAAAGAAATGTATAATACAGGATGTTTCAAAAAGAATCACCCTACTTGAAAACGTTATATCTTCACATCTACAAAACCTAAATGAATTAGAAAAAAAAAAAAAAACATGAAAGGATGTGGTGCAGAGTTTCATATGACATCCACTATACAGGGGCCTCATATGGGTGGGGCAGTGGTAATTGGTGTCCGTTTCTGGATTAAAACTTTTAATTTTTTTTTTGTTTCGGCTTCAGTAATTAATGTAATTATGCACTCATTCATTTGACATTTGGATTCTGACTTGTTAATCTTTCCTAAATTGCAGTATAAATACAAATACCGCACGTGAAGGAACCAAATTCAATTTAAGTCACACGCGCGCGCACTCTTCCCTACGGAACAGCCGAAAAGTCCCTAACAATAGCAATAACTAATAACACAGTCTCATGTCCCCGAAAAAAAGAAAAATTTCACCAGGGATGTGCAAATACTCCCTCGGAAAGGATATTTTGAAAGGATTTAGATTTTGAAGTATTAAATAGGTTAAAATCTTTTAAAATTCTCAATGAATTTCACATACACAGCTCATTTCTCAAGGAATCTATTATTATAATATAGATGGATTCTAACCACAGAAACAAGGCCAGTCATCCTGGTCAAAGATTCCGATTATGGAGTCCCCGAGTTAACTCAGTGTGCTGATTTCGGTCAAGACCGGGTCCCGAGTCATGCGGGTCAATACCGGACAAATCGTGTCACCAAGTCAATTGGATCAAGTTTCGGACCGGGTCACCTTGTTTCTGGGTCACCTATGTTCAGATCAGACCGAATCACCAAAATTGACCTGGTTTCAGCTCTGGTTCGCGGTGATGTAAATAGGTAGTTAATGTCGCTCTTTATAGCCTACATATTTTATTTGTTTCCTCTGTTTCTGAAAAAAAAAAAAGGATTTTATGGAAACATTACTTGAAAACAAGTGAAGTGGTTCAAACATTTATTGCCTGTAGTTGGTTCTTTTGCAAAACCCATAATCTTGGATTAGGATAGTTAGCGCTATCAGGACAGGAAATACGACAGAAATGTTAAGGGTTACATGTGGGATTCATTTTAGTTAATTGTAGGATGATGGAAAAGGTGGAAAATAGAAGTGGATGAAAATTTTGGTGAAATCTGGATCTGGGAAATAGTAACTATTACCGGTTAGGTGACTTGTAAACGGGTATTCTGCCAGATTTTCAGTTTGGGGGTGTAAAGCTAGAATTACGGAGGTATAAGCAAAGATTAGCAGGGTTTATATAGATTTTTAACCGTAAAAGTTGGGGGTGTATTCGAGAATTTGGTGGGTAACACAACCATTGGGGAGAACTGACGGAATCACTGCCTATAGATATCTGTAGTGTGGCCATTAGAGAATGGTTAACAAGCGGACAACTAACAAACTAATTGAAATTGAAAAGCAAGATCTATTTTTTTAAATAACCATAAATTTCGTTCTGATTGCTAAACGATAAGACGGATGAAGTAACAAATACATATACAAAAAAGTAATTTAAAGCATAATTAATACGAACGAGAATTATGGTTACGTTTGGTTTCCAAACAGCCTTTAACAACATTGCACCAAAAATCAAACTAACCTTACATTTTAGTGCAGAATATGTCCCATAAAAGTTGACAAAACACTTAAAAATCTTATGACATGAAAAGCACACCCAAACTTCTCCAAAACTGAATATAATGTCAAAAAATGTGAACTTAATATGAACCGACTGAAAAATGTGATCTCGTTATATGGTCAATGCGTTTTCTTATTTGCTTGTGTGTGCACTGGTCAATACCAGACTGATTCTGCCAGCCTCCTCTATGGGGGTGGGTGTAACCTTTCAAAATTCTCGAACCCACTCGTCCAAGTTCAAAATTTTTGCAGTAAACAATGGATAGAATTCGTGCAAAACTAAAGTTACACCCTCTAAATTATGACTTTATTCCCCTCCCCACCACGAAATTGAAAATCCTAGTGGAATCTCTTCTACCAGAACACATTTAGTTCACATTAACAGAAGTTCACTTTATCTGGAGCTCACTTTTGGTGCAACTACCACTTCCACTTCACTTTGAAATTACATTCAACTAGCTTTTTTTGTGCACCAGAAAGTTGGGATTCAGTACACCAGAAGTTCATAATGTTATGTGGGCTACTGAAAGTGTGATGTAATTATTTAATATATTATACACTAAAAACATGATAAAACAAATACATATTGTCAACTTTGTAGGACATATTGTGCATTACAATATGTAGTTTTAATATTTCAATGTTTCTCAGTCAGTATTTGGACAAGTTTCAGCACGTATTAGCGCATAACATATGATCTTTTCGTGAAATTAATATGAACTACATTACGTTTTTATTGCCCAACACAATGTGATGTACTAACATGCAGCTTATGCACATAAACATAAAGTTCATTTAATGTAATCATAAATAAAGTAGTAGTGGAAAATGTGCTAAGTCTGACCTCCAGATAAAGTAAACTTTTGTAATATTAACTATTTATTTAATCTGCACCATGGACCACAAGTACTTAGGAAAACACATTGAGCGCAAAAAAGCTCATTTTTTAAAAATAAGTTCACATAAAGTTCAAATTGGTTCACATTAATTTCAGTTTGGGTGAAGTATTTGTGTGTTATTTATGCCATGAGATTTCCAGTGTCGTTCGCCTTGTTATACTAGTGAAATTCTATAAAATGGACCCATATATTAAACTTTTAACCTTAATGTTGTTATTTTCTCCCACCCCTGCTCGAGCCCAGAGATTCCGCCAGAATTTTCAGTTTTAGGGGGAGGGTATAAAGTAAAAATTGGGAGGGTGTAAGTGAAGTTTTGCAGCATTTGTATCGATTTTTGACCGTAAAAGTTTTAAAGTTGGGGGTTCCACTCGAAGGCTTGGGGGCAACACTCCTGCTCCTCACAGGGGGGAGGGGCTGGCAGTATCCCTGATCAAGCCCTTTCGGCAGATGTTTGTTTTGCACGTTCTTTCAGTAGATGTTTGTTCTGCACGTTTCACTTGTATTTCCCCCTTTTAAGTTAATTCAAAGTTGGAGTCAGAACTCAACTCTATAAGCATCAAAACAATTTTCGGGTGTCTGTTCTATTTTATTCTATTTATACAGGGTGTCCCTGAGATAACGGAACAAACTTCGGTAGGTAATTATATACATCAAAGGAAGAAAAAGTTAATTTGAAGAAATTCAAAATTATGCATAATCTTGAAGATATTGGCGCTCAAAGTCACGGAAGCATTGTCACAAATGACGTCATAGCACGGCGCAACGACGTGGGCGATGTCGGCTTAGCAAATCACACTCGAAGTAGTTCTCGATACATCTAATTAAGCAATGCTTATGATTGGGAGAGTGCCGTACATATAGATTTCGCAACCTGGAATTTCATTGTCAAGGAATTAAGTGGTTTAAAGAAAACTTAAAAAGATGTATTTGGTATTACATCGAGTGTCATTTTCTAAGCCGACACCGCTTACGCCATTACTTGTCGAGATATGACGTCCTTTATGACAATGCCGCAATAAGTTGGAACGTATGTAATTTCGAAATTAATCAGGTTTAGGAATTTCCTCTGTGAAACTCTTTTCTTGATTTGACATGAATAATCACCTCCCGCAGTTTGCACCATTATTTCAGGGATACCCTGTATACGTTTGATGTTCTTGAAACCAGACAATACCTATATTGAATCTTACTCATAACTAATATATTACACAACGATATAGTTGCCTCTAAACCTTTAACATCTTTTGTGTTTCTTATTACAAAACGTAATGATTTATGTCCTTCATTTGAAATTGAATTACAGTGGTATAAGTGGCAACTAATTGTTCATCACAATGGGTAAATCTTAAGTCTCACTCTTCCTTTCTATCACAGCGCCATTAAATTGTATAATTAAATAACCATGTGAATCAAGAAAATGTGATTGTTCAAGGCTTGTACTTCCCTTAAAATGTAATTATTTTTTTTTTCACACCAATTATAACAAGTATCAATATCCGTTTCTAACAATTTTTTTTCTTCCTCAGTAATTACTTTCTTTTCCGTGTATAAATCTTCAAATCTTAACCTTCCCCCAAATAGACTGCTCAGGAGGAAGGGACATAACCCTTCACCTTCAGACATCTGACGAACTTGCCCAAATAAAATTAAAACAAAAAATCAACCTGTATCAAAATCTTCTTCTTTATTATTATTATTATTATTAT
>JAGDQP010003455.1:42595-77377 GCA_022664845.1 Lepisma saccharinum | reverse complement strand
TTATTATTATTATTATTATTATTATTATTATTATTATTATTATTATTATTATTATTATTATTATTATTATTATTATTATTATTATTATTATATACTTTTCTTTAATTCACAATGGTTCATCGTGTCCTCAAATCTTGCAACGTTAATTTAACTCATTTCCCGACGTCATACAATGATGAAAATTTGCACTGTGACGTTAGACGGATGACAATGCAATATTCCATTGTTACCTTCATATATTTATATATTTTAAAAACATATTTTATTTTATTTTTTAATATGAACTTCTTTATCCTTTAATAAATACTAGTCTGCAACGATGTTGCGTTTGACTGGTTGCAGAACACTTTAGGATTCGGGTGACAAACTGTCAGGTTGAGGAAAAGTATGCGAACACCGAAATAACTCGAAAAAATAATTTTAAAAAAATACTTTTTAAAATATACTTTTCTTTACAATTCATACTAAAAAGTAAAAAAAAATATTTTGTTTATGCATGACTACAAAGAAAAGCATGGGGCGCGCCAATTGATGAATTTATAAAGTCACTGAATATGAGAGTGCACCGCATGCTTTTCTTTTTAGTCATGCATAAACAAAATTATCTATTTTTTTTACTTTTTAGTATAAATTGCTTTAAAAAATGAATGCTTTTGAAAAGTTTTCTTTTTAATTATTTTTTATATCGATGCTTTGCAACGTTGTGATACGCAGGGAACGGGAAAAGATGGAGGAAAATTACAGTGATCAGTAATAAAAAAAATTTATGAACCAAGAAATGAGAGTTAATTTTATTTAATTGTTTCGCTGTTTAAGTATTAAATTTTCAGTTAATGGAACTTTGCAATTTTCTTCCGCGTAAACTAATTAAAAACTTCTCTTTTCAAGAAGATATGCATGGCGTTTAGAATTTTATCTTACGTAATTTTTTCTTCAATTCCTCACATACATTCTGTTCACTTTTGCAAATCTACGTAGGATCATACAGGTTGTAGAAGGTTTTATACTCACGTTTGGAATTGTGTTTATTATGGAATAAGAATGTAAACCTCTAATCTACATTTTAGATGATCAAAATATGCATAATAAATTAGTAAATAAACTTACTCGCTGCCGCAGGTCGGTCAATAATTTGGCAGACCGGTACCGGTCCGCTGACCTGCAATTAAAAGCAGTTGCTTCAAATTATATTACTAATGTAATGAAATAAGTAAACCTGCACTACGCGATTAATTTGTGTCAGTGATAGATAAACAGTTTGTTTAAGGTCACGGTCACAAGACAGATGATACAAGAACAGTTCAAAGATCTTTCACTATGCTTCGTGGATGCTTCTTATCTTGTAGTTGGAGTCCTCAAATGGTGAGTCTGCTGTGCGAACTGAAGACAACTGAAAGAAAAAAAAAAATACTTTCACAGTATTTCAAGTGGTACGTTTAATGGGATAAACAATTTTAAACAACTTAAGGGATCCTTTTAAGTGAAATACGAGGCGTTTACGTCTTTATTGTGATGCGAGGTCTTTGACGAAGTTGATGAAAGGTTGGTCAGAAATTACAATTTTCTTTCAAGTGTCGGTTTTCTAAAGTACAGTGTCTTCATCTCTGTATTATGGGATATTCTATTAATTTCAAGGATTATAAGTTCAATGTGATCTGTGTTACACGCTAAAAAACAAGTATGGTTGCAGTACCATATAATGCGATTTTTCATAGTTAATCTTGTGACAGTAATACTATGAGTTGCAAATATACAATACAAGTATTGTTAATCGTGTATTGTCATTATGACAATACATTTGGTTAGGTGTATTGTCATAATTACAATACTGTTAACAATATTGTATGGTGAAATTCTTGTTTCTAGTTAAATTAACAAGATATTTTGTAGGATTATAGTTAATTATACAGCACTATATAGTTGAATTAACTACGGGTGAGTGGGGGGGGGGACATGTGTGACCATACTACATAGTTACACAACAACTATATAAATATTGTTATAAATTGACGATATTTCACTGCTGTTGTGACCATATGTATTGCTAAATGGCCTCCGGACAGAGTGGAATCTATTTCAACGTAATATTACAGGAAAATACAAATTTATTTTTCGTGAAGTTTGGTTTTAATGAAATATTTAAAATTTGGTTTTTAGTATACGACTATTACATTATACAGCTTGGAGCTATAAACTATGTCAAATACATTATGATGAAAAATCTTTCATTATATTCGAGGATAATACCATACGAATAAATCATTAGCAGTAATCGTTGATTACAAATTCAGATTCCAAAATTATCACTATTCTTGTTATCTGGCCTTTTAGAAATGGGGAGCTATCGCTGTGCCATCTATTGAGCACTGTTTAATCACATGAGTACAACATTACTACATATTGCGAAATTACTTCAAATTACGTAAAATTGTCCAATACATTTATTCTTCGTAATCATAACAAGAATACTAATGTCATAACTTAACATGAGGCCATAACAAATTCTTCGTCATCCTTCCTACATTGTTTTAATTTTTTCTCGATTCGAACAAACAATATGGCTTTGAACCACAGAGAGACCCCCCAAATATGTAATATTAAATATAGTCTTGTAAGAGGGATTCCTCTAGTTGAAACCTTCTCCATACGTTTCGTAGGAAAACATACTTTCCGAGGCCATTACCTAGCAGATATATACGAACCTTGCGCAGGTCAGTAGGAGTATTATGTTCGGATGTACGTTTGAACACATTATTTAATTTACAATAATTTGTCATGTAAAGGCTAAAAACTAAATGTAGTCTAAGCTGCTCACAAATTTTAATCATAGTGACCTTCGACAAGCGCTCTGGATAGGGATGGTTGTAGTGATTAATTTTCTAGCTAAGGTTCCGGTATTCGTCTGATGACGCTGTAAAATATGCTGGAAATCGATCAGGACTGCGGTCAACGGGATATTCATAGAATATCTTACAAGTATTCCGAAAATTTCAAGACTTTATATTGGGGAGGTTCTGGGTTCAATACCAGCAGACAACAATCCTCAATTATGTTTCTCCAGGCTTTTTCCACAGTCACACCAGGCAAATACTGGGATAATAACTTTAACTCGGACCCTGTCCTCATCCCTCTCCATACCCTATCGCAATCTGAACAACAGAAACCGAAAGATCGCAAAGAAATAATACACACTACACACTCTACAAAGCTCAATAAAACGCAGATTTCAGTGGGCTATTGAGTCAAAATGCTACAATGCTTTTCTTTTGGTGAAACAAACCAGTATTTTTATTTTGAAATTTACATATATTTAATTTTGTGTAATTATTCCGATACTTTGGTCGAATTGTTTAATTTAGATTTGTTTATTGCTAGTATAATCTGCTTATGCGTTTAAGCATATATTTCTATTTTTCATCTTGAAATGTTAAAATGCTATTTCATTACCTTTACAACATTTGAAGGCTTAACACTATTTCTTATGAAAGTGGAAGATAACAGAAAAACATGCCATATGCATCCAATATTGACCCTATGTCAGGGCAGTTAAAGAGCGTAGAAGGCTAAATTCTTAATAATACAATGAGGTGCACCTACGAAATAGCGCAATGGAACTGGAAAATAGCTTGCTTGCACCTGGTAATGGATCGCAGAGTTTATTGAGAAGTGTTAACATTGTAATAACAACTGTTCGTAGAGAACTGCAATTCAAAGTAACACATTAAAATAATGCATTGTGAAAAATGGCTCTTTAACCTCATAAACGGAACTATTGTAGAAGGCCAGAATGGACAACACAATGGCAAGTTTATTCTAGCGATTTTTTCTAAGTTATTTGAATCCATAGTACCTGTCTTGATTTGCTTAATGGTATAGGAGTAAACTACACTCCTATTCTCTATTCCTTTCTTATTAATGTGAATTTTAATTTATTCATGGCATTTAGGTGGCCATGAATTTATTTGTGGCATCCCTATTCCAGGATAGGGTGGAGGAAAGGATGTGGGAAGGAATCGTACTGAGCTCAAGTTGAAGGTACCAACCACCCTGACACTTAGCTGGGGTAACTTATGATAAGCTCTTGAAAAATCTCTTAAGATGATCGGTCTATGGTTATGAACTCAGGATCTCCAGAACTCGAGACCAATGCTCTACCGACCGAGCTATGGCTGCTCGGCTATCGATACTTTGACAACCTAAAGAAACCTTTTCCTTTCTACTTATTTAATATTCTCGATAATCGACAGTATATAAATAAACTCTCTACTAAGAATAACCGATTATTACAGTACTTACGGTACCAAAAACAGTCATAAATTGTACTAAAATACCACAAAACATTCATATTCTCATTAGGGAAGACAAGAGGGCCAGCTGTTATATCTGGTGTAGTAAAAAGTAATCCATTATTTTTGCATGACATTGAAGGCTTGACTTACCATAGTTAGAATGATCCGATTTAGGTCACATATGCGCCGTTTTGTTCGATAACATGTTGCCATTTGGAAGGTAATATCATGATGCCTCTCTCATAGAAGCCCTTGTCCCTATTGGCAAAAAATTGAGACAGTCGATTTCCACAAGCCTCTCTTGACGCGAATTTTTCACCAGCAAACGTGTTCGCCATGGACAGGAACAGATGGTAATCACTCGGTGCCAGGTCCGGACTATAAGGTGGATGCATAAGAACCTCCCAACCAAGCTCCCGGAGCTTCTGGCGAGTCACTATCGATGTGTGTGGCCTGGCGTTGTCCTGGTGGAACACAATGCGTCTCCTATTGGCCAAAACTGGCCGCTTCTGGGCGATTGCTGCCTTCAGACGGTCTAATTGTTGACAGTATAGTTCCGAGTTAAGGGTTTGGCCGTAGGGGAACAGCTCATAGTAGATAATTCCCTGCCAATCCCACCAAACACACAGCAAAACCTTTCTGGCCGTCAATCCTGGCTTGGGCACCGTTTGCGCCGGCGCACCGCGCTTCGACCAAGGCCGTTTTCGCGTGACGTTGTCGTAAGTGATCCAATTTCATCACCAGTCACCAACCGCTTCAGAAATGGGTCACTTTTATTGCGATTCAGCAGCGATTCCAGATGGAAATTCGGTCCATGAGGTTTTTTTGCGCTAACTCGTGTGGCACCCATACATCAAGCTTCTTTGTGTATCCAGCCTTATGCAAATGGTTCCACACGGTTTTGTGTGCAGTGTTTAGCTCTTGGGCAATCGAAACAGTGCTTACATGACGGTCGGACGCGACAATGTCCATGATTTTATCGACATGTTCGACACGTGGCCTTCCAGTGCGTGGTACAACTTTGACGTCAAAATTACCGGCACGGAATCGACGAAACCAAAATTTCGCGTGATTGGCTGTTACAGTATCAGAACCATAAATACTATTCACATTTGCAGCCGCCTGGCTTGCGTTTTCGCCTTTATCGAAGAAAAACTGTAAAATATAGCGTATTTTCTCTTTGCTAGTGTCCATTTTGACGCGCGCTCGCACAACACTGAGTCAACTCATCACAAATATCTGAACAGTGTTTGTAGTACGCAATCTCATCGTTTGAACGCCATCTCGTTGAACCCGATCGGACTTATACAACGCGAGCTACAGATCACTGAAGACATCTATTGGCAGGTATATTACGTCATCTACCCTCGTGTAAAAAACAAGCAGATATTTTCAACCAATTAATCATCAGAGCTCATACACGACACTTTAAAATAAGTACCGCACAATTTTCATGGTTATGTGATTTAGGCTCAGTTCTACAATCGACTGTTAAACTTCTAGTCAGCGCTAAGTTGATATCAAGTCTGATTTTGGTCAATGAGAGTACGTAAAATTAGAGTTGTCCTCAATTTAGCGCTGACTGGAAGTTTAGGGGTCGATTGTAGAACTGAGCCTTAAGATACCAAACTGTGATTAGTTTTAACACTCGTACGCTTGTAGAGAAAAAGTTTTTAAAAACGAATTTTCCTTAAACAATATGTATTAAAATATAAAAAATAAACTAAAAAGAAAAGCCCGAGGCGTTCTCTCATATATACTGTCACTTTATGAATTCTTCAATCGTCGCGTCTTATGCTTTTATTTTTAGACTTCCATAATTTTTTACATTTTAATACAAATTGTACAAGAAATTAATGATTTTAGATTTTTTATCGAGTTATTTCGGTATTCGGATACTTTTTCTCAAGCAGATGATCTGTTAACAGTAGGATAACGATGTTTGGGCGTGTTATAGGCAACTTTGGCTCAAATTTTAGAACCGGATTTAGTTCCTTTTTGGGGACTAGATTTAGTTACTTTTTATTCTCTTCTATGACCCTTATTTTTACTTGTACAAATAGAGTAGTATTGTTTTGTAAAAGAGTATGAGCACTTTTTGCAACTCCTATTTAAGATGGCATCAAAGGCTATGAACACATTTTTCGCACCCTTATTTAATTCAAGAGTGGCACGGCACCCAACCTAACCCACAGAATATATTGTACTCTCGTGGTGGTGGGGTGCCTAATAGAACATTAATTTCCCCCTCCTTCCCCCAACCCAGTACTGCATACTAAATTTTGTAAAACACTGAGCCGCGTGCTCGAGTATGGTATGTGGGCATTAAGTATTATTTGTGAAAAAATTGGTGACATAGAGGTCAAATGTCAAATATTTGACTCTGTATAGCTCGTAAACGGCTAGATATATTGAAATTCTGTTTTCATATTTGGTATGTAAGCATCGAGTACTATTAGTGAAAAATGGTGACCTCGAGGTCAAAGGTCAAATATTTAACATTGTATATCTCGTAAACGCCTAAACATATTAAAATTCTGTTTTCACATTTAGTATTTGTGCACTGATTACTATATGCGAAAAAAGAGGTGGCCTCGAGGATAAAGGTCTAATATTTAAGTGTGTATATTTCATAATGGCTAGACAGGTTAAAATTCTGTTTTCACATTTGGTATGTGAGAATTAGGTACTATTTTGAAAAAAAATTCGTGACCTCGAGGTCAAAGGTAATTTTTTTAAGTGTATATATTTCGTAAACAGCTAGTCAGGTTGAAATTCTGTTTTCACATTTGATATGTGGTCATTGAGTACTATTTGCGAGAACATTGGTGACCTTGAAGTCAAATATTTACTCCAGCATATCTCGTAAACCTGCTAGACATATTAAAATTTTGTTTTCACATTTAGTATGTGAGCATCGAGTACTGTATGCAAACATTGGTGACCCGAGGTCAAAGGTCAAATATTTTGCTGTGTATATCTCGTGCTAACCATAAATTTTGAGATTCTGTTTTCACATTTAGTATGTAGGCATCGAGTACTATTTGAGAAAAATGGTGACCCCGAGATCAAAGGTCAAATATTTTACCTTACCCTGTATATTGCGTAAACGGCGAGACGTGTTGAGATTCTGTTTTCACATTTGGTATCTGGGCACTGAGAGCTACATGCGAAAACATTGGTGATCTCGAGGTGAAATATCAAATATTTAACCCTGTACATCTCGTAAACAACTAGACATATTTGAGATTCTGTTTCCACATTTAGTATAAGGGTATCGAGTACTATATGCGAAACCGCGAGGCCAAAGTTCGAATAATCAACTCTGTATATCTCGTAAATGGCTAGGCATATAGAAATTCTGTTTTCATATTTGGTATGTGCGCATTGAGTACTATTTTTTAAAAAATGGTGACTACGAGTTCAAAGGTGATGTATTGATTTGTGTATATATCCTAAACGACTAGACATATTGAAATTCTGTTTTCACATTTGGTATGTGGGCATTGAGTACTATATGCGAGAAAATTGGTGACTTCGAGTTCAAAGATCAAATCTGAAGTCAGTTTGCTAACTTTGCCCCCTGTGGTCGTAGAATTATGTAACTTATAATGCGATTTAAATTAGTTACGAGAATGTTAAATATGAAAACAACATGTTTCCAGTTGTTGTCGTTGACGAAATATAATGATTCGATTTTTTCAAATTTACTCTTTTGGTTCCAAAACTATGAAAACATCAAATTATGTTATTTTGTTCACGGTGATGCAGAATGTGAAAACAACTTCTTTTACCTGTTATTGCTTCCAAGATATGGCGGTTCGAATTTCGTCAGATTTTGACATATTAGACGCAGAAATGAGAAACTCGCAAATTATATGTTATTTGGATCGGTAAGGCCGAATCTAATATTTGCTTCCCTCTACTACCTACCCTTTACAGTTTGAATTTTTTTGAATTTTAACATTTTAGTCGCAGAATTTAGAAATTTGCAGATTATATATTATTGGAAGTCTTTTATGCCGAATGTGAAATTTGCTTCTTTCTACCTATTGTCGCTTCCAAAATATGGTGGTTTGATGTTGTCCAATTTTAAACGCAGAATTGAAAAAACTTGCAAATAATGTTATTTGAATTAGAAATGCAGAATGTGAAATTCGCTTCTCTCTGCGACCTACCCTTTCCAAAATATGGCGACTTTTTTTTTATCCCAGAACTATGAAAGCATTAAATTCCGAACTTTAGTCGCTTCCAAGATATGACAAATTGAATTGACAAACTCACAGTGTTCGAGATTGGTGATGCAGAAGGTGAAATTAGCTTCCTAGAGCTATGAAACTGCAAAATGCGTGATTATATAGGCCTAATATAAGGTTTGAAACAAAAATGTATTTGCTAGTGTCCTCTGTGCATTGTATTCGTTAATTATTACCGGAATGAAATTTGTATGCAAGTTCTACAGTATGTTAAATTTAAAATCGGGATCGTATTTGCTGCTGTATGGCCTCGCTAAAGAATAGAGAATGAAATGTGTCATTAAGATTCTATTACAATATGGAAAATCTAAAACCGAGATTGCATTTTGCTACTGTGTCTTCGGTAAAGAATAAAGACAATTAGAAAATGAAATGTACACAAAGCGCAATTCTACAGTATACGAAATTTAAAACCGCGATTACACGGGGCTTCCACTGGAACTGAATGCATCTATTATTTTGTAGCTGTCACAGGGGCTGCAGGAAAGCGAGCAATTGTAATAATTACTATATAAACATGCAAGACACGTTCGATATACGGTAGATTAGCCTCTCAGCGCCATACAGTCCAATGTGAAATTCCATGCTATCTCCTCAAATTGTATTTTTTCTTATGTTTGCTAGGAGTATACGAGTCGGTCGAATATTGCTTGCTTCCCAGTGCGCGCTACCACATATTCAAATTTTTACCATCTTGGTCTCAAAATTGATAAATTTGAAAATTTTCTGGCTAATATAAAACTTCTTTCGCTTCCACAATATGGTTGTTTGGGCCGGCGAAGTTGAAACTACACATGTTTTGTGCCAGGAACTAGCCAAATGCACAAAACCTTGAATGCGTCTAGTAACTAGCAAAATTATTTGGACTCCCTAGTGTTTGTACAAAATATGGGATTTTTTTTACAGCCAACAAAATAATGATGTGTGAGACGTTTCTCAGCTGCATGGGTAAAGTACTGTTTAAGTAGAATTCACCCTAATATTAGATGTGTGTTGTTTTGAATGGCAAAACGTGTGATACGTCTTCCGACCCATGTTTTGAGAATTTGCCAGCAAAGGCCGCTTCGGAGTGTTATAGCATGTAATTCAGCTAGAAAATACTCTTTCAACTGTAATGTGTCGTAGAAAAGAATTGATAGGGTAAAAATGTGAATACGCCACATCGTTAGCAGAAAGTTGGTGTTTGTTATTGGGAAGGGAGAATATATATTGAGAAAAGGGACATTGTTTAAGTAAAAACACCTGAAACGGACCCCGTATTTGGTGAAAGAGACATTAGAATATAATTTTGAGGTGTCATTGAAATTAAAAAAAAAATGCAATATTGGAGATAGCTTGCTTAGATTTTCTTAACAAGGAACTTGCACAAGTGTATAATAAATAGAGAAATTGATTAAAAGTGTCTGTATTTCATGCTTTGCGACCACATGGAGCACTTGTAGCATGTATTTCAAGGAGAAAAAGACGAAGAACACTGCATGCTTTCCTGTGCGTGGTTTTTGTTGCACTACCTCCTATTAAAATTTTATCTTTTTTGTCTTAGAATTGAGTAACGGGCAAATTTTTACGCTACTGCAGAACTTCTTTGGCCTCCATAATGTGACAAATTGGGGCTTCCATTGTAACTAAACCTGTCTAGCGTCACGGTCCATTAGTGGTGGTAGTATGAATAAAATACCTTGAATGAGTCTATCATTTGGGCCCTATAGTAGTATTTTACAAAATAATGGCTTGTGAGACATTTTCCAGCTGCATTAGTAAAATACTGTTTTAAGTAGAATTCGCCCTAATACCAAGTGTTTGTTGCTTTGACTAATTAAACGCGTGTGGGACATTTATCGACCCCTGTTTTGAGAATTTTCCATTACAGTGCCACTTTGAAGGGACATATTTAGCTATGAAAGATATATTTTAACACGTAATTCAGGTAGAAAATAGTCTTTCAACGGTAATGTATCGTAGAAAAGAATTTATAGGGTAAAAAGTAACAACAATATGAATACGCTACATCGTAAGCAAAAAGTTGGTGTTTGTTATTGGAAAGGGAGAAAAGTGACATTTTTATGTAAAGAACTCGTATTTGGTGAAAAGAGACATTGAAACATAATTTTGAGGCGTTGAAAAATGTCATATTGGAGAGAGGGTACTTAAGTTTCTTGGGAAGCAACTTGCCCAAGTGTATATTAAATGAGGTAATTAATTAAAAATATTTGTATTTTACGTTTTGCGACCACATGGATTACTTGTAGCATGTATTTTAAGGAGAAAAGAACGAATTTATATAATGTCGACTACTTGGAAATACCTTCAGCATAATTTAGCCTTTGAAATGTAATTCGGAAGAAACAGCACTGTTTGAAGTACTTCGAATAAAACGATAGCTAGAAAGAACTGAAGGCTACTGGAAAAGCAAACTGACAATAATATGGTATATAGGAACGCCTGAATTGCTTCTCACGCCTATAATTTTCTTTTTCTTTCTATTCATGACTAAAATGCTTTTAAACTAGCTGCAACCCGCTTTTATATTCACATCCTTGTGGCATAAGCGCATTACGCATTTCCAAAACTAACTTGGTCACTGTTTAAGGAGTAAAGTCTTCAGAAAGTTAGTCGTGACATGTTGAGGTTCATAGAAAAGCCTGCCCCCTCTCACAAGACCACACAGTAAGCAATAAGTGGCCAATAAATTGTAGAGAGAACTAAATAATGACTTATGCTGCTGCAAATAAACGATGAAGTAAACGTATTCCCAGTAGTCGAGATTATTAAAATTCATTCTTTTCTCCTTAAAATACATGCTACAAGTACTCCATGTGATATCAAAGCGTAAAATACAAATATTTTAAATTAATTACCTTATTTAATATACGCTTGATAAAGTTCCTTCCCAACGAAACCTAAGCACACTCTCTCCAATATGACATTTTTCAACGCCTCAAAATTATGTTCGTTTCACCAAATACGAGTTCTTTACTTAAAAATGTCACTTTTCTCCCTTCTTTCTGCTTACGATGTAGCGTATTCATATTTTTGTTAGTTTTTACCCTATAAATTCTTTTCTACGATACATTACCGTTGAAAGACTATTTTCTACCTGAATTACATGTTAAAATGAGTCTTTCATAGCTAAATATGTTTCTTCAAAGTGGCACTGTAATGGAAAATTCTCAAAATGGGGGTCGAGAAATGTCTCACACACGTTTAGTTATTCAAAGCAACAAACACTTGGTATTAGGGCGAATTCTACTTAAAACAGTATTTTACCAATGCAGCTCGAAAGGTCTCATACGCCATTATTTTTTAAAAACACTACAGGGCCCAAATAATAGACTCAACAAGGTATTTTATTCACTACTAACACCACTAATTAACCGTACGCTAGACAGGTTTAGTTACAATAGAAGCCCCAATTTGTCACATTATGGAGGCCAAAGAAGTTCTGCAGTAGCGTGAAAATTTGCCCGTTACTCAATTCTAAGACAAAAAAGGTAAAATTTTAATAGGAGGTAGTGCAACAAAAACCACGCACAGGAAAGCATGCAATGTTCTTCATCCTTTTCTCCTTGAAATACATGCTACAAGTACTCCATGTGGTCGCAAAGCGTGAAATACAGACACTTTTAATCAATTTCTCTATTTATTATACACTTGTGCAAGTTCCTTGTTAAGAAAATCTAAGCAAGCTATCTCCAATATTGCATTTTTTTAAAATTTCAATGACACCTCAAAATTATATTCTAATGTCTCTTTCACCAAATACGGGGTCCGTTTCAGGTGTTTTTACTTAAACAATGTCCCTTTTCTCAATATATATTCTCCCTTCCCAATAACAAACACCAACTTTCTGCTAACGATGTGGCGTATTCACATTTTTTACCCTATCAATTCTTTTCTACGACACATTACAGTTGAAAGAGTATTTTCTAGCTGAATTACATACTATAACACTCCGAAGCGGCCTTTGCTGGCAAATTCTCAAAACATGGGTCGGAAGACGTATCACACACGTGTAGCCATTCAAAGCAACACACATATAATATTAGGGTGAATTCTACTTAAACAGTACTTTACCCATGCAGCTGAGAAACGTCTCACACATCATTATTTTGTTGGCTGTAAAAATATCCCATATTTTGTACAAACACTAGGGAGTCCAAACAATTTTGCTAGTTACTAGACGCATTCAAGGTTTTGTGCATTTGGCTAGTCCCTGGCGCCTAAGCATCTGTAATCTCTGCTTTACCAATATACAGGGTAAAGTAAAATATTTGACCTTTGACCTCGGGGTCACAATTTTTCTCAAATAGTACTCGATGCCCTCATAGTAAATGTGAAAACAGAATCTCAAAATTTATGGGTATTACGAGATATATACAGTTAAATATTTGACCTTTGATCTCGAAGTCACCAATTTTTTCACAAATCGTACTCAATATTTACATACCAAATCTGAAAACAATTTCAATATGTCTAGCCGTTTACGAGATATACAGATTTAAATATTTGACCTTTGACTTCGGGGTCACCATTTTTCAAAAATAGTACTTAGTATTCACGTACCAAATGTGAAAACGGAATCTCAATACGTCTCACCGTTTACGAAATATACAGTTTTAAATATTTAACCGTTGACCTGGGGGTCACCACGTTAATCACAAATGTCACTCAATACCAACGTACCAAATGTGAAAACCGAATTTCTTTGTTTTGCAGTTTACGAGATATACAAACTGAAGTATATGACCTTTGACCTCTAGGTCACCAATGTCTTTGCATATAGTACTCGATGCCCACATACTAAATGTGAAAATAGAATCTCAATATGTCGTTTACGAGATGTACAGGATTAAATTTTTGACCTTTGACCACGAGGTCACCAATTTTTTGCAAATAGTACTCAATGACTATATTCCAAATGTGAAAAAGAATCTCAATACGTCTCACCGTTTACGAAATATGCAGGGTTAAATATTTGAGCTTTGGCTCGGGGTCACCACATTTCTCCCAAGTAGTACTCGATGCCCACATATTAAATGTGAAAACAGAATCTCAAAATTTATGGCTATTACGAGATATACACAGTTAAATATTTCACCTTTGACCTCGAGGTCACCAATTTTTTACATATAATACTCGTTGCCCACATACTAAATGTGAAAAAAAATTTTAATATCTCTAGCTATTAGAGAGATATACAGAGGTAAATATTTGACCTTTGACTTCGAGGTCACCAATTTTTTCGCAAATAGTACTTAAGGCCCACATACCAACTGTGAAAACAAAATTTCAACCTGGCCATTTGTTTACGAAATTTGCACACGTAAATATTAGACCTTTGGCCTCAAAGTCGCCACGTTTTTCCCATATAGTACTCAATGACCACGTACTAAAAGTTAAATCAAAATATCAATATGTCATGCCGTTTACGATATATAGACTTAAATATTTGACCTTTGACCTCGAAGTCAGAATTTTTTTCAAAAATAGTTGTCAATGCTCCCATACTGAATATGAAAACCGAATTTTAATATTTAGCCGTTTACGGGATATACAGGGTTAAATATTTTGCCTCGAGTTCAGTAGTTTTTTTTAGAAATAGTACTCAATGCCCACATACAAAATGTGAAAATATAACTTCAACCTGTCTTGCGATTTAGGAAATATACACACATAAATATCTGACTTTTGACCTCGAAGTCACCAATTTTTTGCATAATGTACTCAATACCCACATACTAAATGTGAAAACAGAATTTCAATGCCTTGGCGTTTACAAGATATACACACTGAAATATTTGTCCTTTGACTTCGAAGTCACCACTTTTTTCGCATATAGTACTCAATGACCATATACCAAATGTGAAAATGAATCTCAATAGGTCTCACCGTTTACGAAATATACAGGGTTAAATATTTGACCTTTGCCCTCGAGGTCACCACATTTCTCCCAAGTAGTACTCGATGCCCACATATTAAATGTGAAAAGAGAATCTCAAAATTTATGGCTATTACGAGATATACACAGTTAAATATTTGACCTTTGACCTCGAGGTAACCAATCTTTTACATATAGTACTCGTTGCCCACATACTAAATGTGAAAACAATATTTTAATATCTCTAGCCATTAGAGAGATATACAGGGTTTAATGTTTGTCCTTTGACCTTGAGGTCAGAAATTTTCTCGCATATAGTACTCAATGCCAAAATACCAAACGTGAGAACAGAATTTCAACCTGACTAATCGTTTACGAAATAAACACATTTAAATATTTGACCCTTAACCTCGAGGTCACCACTTTTTTCGGATAAAGTACTCAATGCCCACATGCTAAATGTGAAAACAGAATTTTAATATGTTTAGGCGTTTACGAGATATACCTTTGACCTCGAGGTCACTATTTTTTCACTAATAGTACTCGGTGCCCACATACCAAATGTGAAAATAGAATTTCAATGTGTCTAGTCGTTTACGATATATACAGGGTTAAATATTTTATTCTTGAGCTCGAGGTCACCAATTTTTTCACAAATAGTACTTAATGCCTACATACCAAACTCGAGCACGTAGGCCAGTGTTTTAAAAAATTAAATATGCCGTATTCGGATAGGGGAAGTAGGGGGGGAATTTAATATGTTATATTAGTCACCCCACTACGACAAGGTTATTCTATTCTGTGTGTTTGGTTGGGTTCCGTGCCACTCTTGAATTAAATAGGGATGCTAAAAATGTTTTCATAGCTTTTTGCCATCTTGAATAAGGGTTGGAAAAAGTGCTTATACTCTTTTACAAAATAATACTACTCTATTTTTACCAGTAAGAATAAAGGCCATAAAAGAGAATAAAAAGTAACTAAATCTAGTCCCTAAAAAGGAACTAAATCTGGTTCCAAAATTTGAGCCAAAGTTGCCTTTAACAGGCCCAAATATCGCTTTCCTACTGTTAACCTAATCCTATTTTTTTTCTAATTAGTCAAACCCAACATCATTGCGGGTTCTTTTAAAATATATAAATATATGGAAATATGAAAGTAACAATCGAATACTGTATTGTTAGCCGACTTACGTTGCTATGCAAAATTTCATCATTGTATCAAGTCGGGTAATGAGTTAAATAAACGTTGCAAAATTTGAGTGTACGATGAACTATTATGAATTAAAGAAAAGTATGTAAAATAAATAGAGCAGACTTTTCTAGTGTTGCCTACGAGACGTGACGAGACAGAGAAATGTTTAATGAAAACAAGACGAGACAGAGCTATCGTAAGTAAAATATATATCTCTTCGAGACGAGACACTCTGGACAAGACTTTATCGAGACGAGAAAGCCTAAATCTGTTCTCGTGGGTAACTTCCGTATCTTCATTTGTAGAAAATGGGTCTACGAAACGTACACTGGAAAAAACATGGTAATCAGCCGAAATTAGGTGAAACAAAAGTGTCCCGTAACTGATTTTGACCTTTCTTCATAATATTAAATAAATAATCTAATCTGACTTTAACTAACCCTTCTGCGCTCGCTCACTCTCTCTGGCATTATATGTGTGATAGTACATTTCCTTTACAATACAAGCAAAGTAAGACGAGATGCATGGTACGTTAAAATGTAAAAATAAATAATTAAATGAACATCGAAAGTAGGAAAGAGGATATTTTAACAATAAACATAAGTATTTCTAATGTTTTGAAAGAATAAAATAAATAATGAATTGCAATTAAACCCTGATCTTTCAGGCCTGAAGCCGACGCTCTACAGATTGAGCTAATGAAGCAGCTGGGAAACAACATTTTTCAAAGCGTACTTACATACACGCCGTAAAGAACAAGACGTCAGTAGCAGTGTTGAAACCAGGTCATTTTTGGTGACCCTGCCTGACCCGAACATAGGTCACCTGGAGAGCCGATGATCCGGTTCGTAACTTGATCCGAATAACCCGGTGACATGTTTCAGCCATGGTCAGTAAATGTCACTACTGTTTAATTGTTTCCAGTGTACTTTCTGTGGACGGTAATAGAGCCAGGAGAGAGAGAAAAAGGCATACGGTGGCTGTGCAGTGCATTTTATATGTAAAAGTATGAAACTTGGCATATACATGTACATTTAAAAAAAAAATTGTATTAACAGTCGCACACCAAAGGAGGGGGAAGGGTGGGGGGTCCGAGCCAACCCCAGCCTGGCTTCTTGTTAATAACTTCTGTAATTTTCTGAGTAATGACTTGAAACTTGTTGACATGTAAACTATGTCCTTTCCGCACATAACCACGTAAAAACTTCTCTTCCCACCAATAGTACGGTAACAAATAGAATTTTTATTGCATACCCGTGAATTCCTTAACATAAACGTTCGTTTTCTCCGTAAACGCGTACTAATTTTGTTGTTTATTCAGATTTCCCGAAGGTGGTAGAAGAGCTATATTTAGTATATGTTCCTGTGCTACTATATAGGAAATTTGTCAAAATGCTAACATATCTTAGAGGATAACATAGTAAACTTTCTCTCAATAAAATAATTATTTAGTTCTTCATATTTGCTGTGGTATCCGTTTATTAAATATATCCTGCAGACACAGGGCCAATGTACAAGATATTGCCATTAGGCAGTACCCACTACCCAAGTGTTATTTGCAAAGAAAAATATATTAAATTTGCTGAAGTAAACAGATTATAAGTATTAATTCATTCGTAAATAAGTATTTATTTAGTGTATTTACCGAGGCGTATTCTAGTATAAATTCTACATTCATGTAATGTAAATTGGAGTTACATTTTGTATCAACCGTCGTTATAGAAAAGAGAACCGTGGCAGATTCATTATTTTCATGAGTGAGGGTATAGGTGGACTAAACGAGGGATATTTTCCCGCTGCGTAAATGTTTAATATAAATTCATCATATTTGATCTCATATTGCTTATTTTTATCATTAAATTTCACACCGCTATCCCCAAATATTAACATTTGTGGAAACCATTCTCCCTCGAGAAGGCGCGTGTCCCCTATGCCCCCTCTCTGGAATCGCCACATACAAATAAATTAGGTCGATTTGGAAACAAATCGAAAAGTTTTCGTGGATAAATTGTTCAAATAATGCTACAAAAAATAAAACGTTTTCCATTCAGGGGACGTGCTTCTCTCTGTCTACGCCGCTGAAAGATAATTTAAAATACGTATTTTTCTCCTATATCCTTATAAGAGGTTCAATTACACATATCTTGCCTGATTTGTTTGTTGTAAGGCTAATTACAGTGATCGGAGGTTTGGGGCCCATAGCGTACCAATTCCCCTTTATTATTTATCGGTCGCATCAGTATGCGACTTTTAAGCGTTTGTATGCATTCGCACCGTGTGCCATGAGGCGCCATATTGGAAAACGGCCGGCAAAATCAGTTTTTGGCTATAACTTGTGAGCGAATGGCTGTATTTTAGTTTTCTTTTCGTTAAATTGTTTATCATCTACTGCTCTCAATGTAAATTATAGCAATTAGTTATTTTAAGCGTTGTAGGCATTTGTACCGTGTGCCTTAAGAAGGCGAAAAGGCGAATACGTTTTTCCGGCTGGCAACGTATCAGTGAGTGGTCCTATTGTAACTTGCTTTCCTTCAATTGTTCATCATTTAATTCCTCAAAGCTAAATTATAACGAACTAGTTATTTCAAGTGATATAGACATTGTAGTATTCAATCTGAACCGCCAAATTGGAAAATAACTGACAAAATCGGTTTTGGGGCTAACTTTTAATCAAATACTTATTTTGTAATCTTCTTATTGTTAAGTTGCTCATCTTTTCCCAAATTTAAATTTTAACGAAGTAGCTATATTAAACGCTGTAGGGATTTAGAGCTTTCACTTTGAGCCTCCATATTGGAGAAAAACTGCTCAAATTAGTCTTCTGACTATACGATCTGAGTGAATAGTTATATTGTATTCTTCTATTTTGTTTTGAATCTTATTTATGGCCTTTAGACATCTAAGGTTCAGCCCGGGATAGGGAAAGGGAAAGGATTGTGGAAGGTGTCTTCCACAGCCTATGTTGAAGATGCTATCCCGGCATTTGCCTGGTGTGACAGAAAAAGCTTGAAAAACCTGTCAGGATATTTTTAATTAAACTAGAAAAGTCTACATCAGATAAAAAAGATAATCGATGGATACTATTTAGTTTAAAACATGAAATAGGTTTTCTTGTATTTTCATTGGTTATTACTGAATACAGTACCCATCTGATCTAAATAATTAATAAAGTTCATAACAAAAGTTATAAAATTGTACGGAAACAATTCTGAATAACCATAAGATTAAAAATTATGAACAAGATTGATAGCTATTCAGAATCTCTTTCAAACAACATAATAATACACAATAATAACTACAAAACTGAAAATAAAAATAATACTGGGTTCAACCAAAATGATTAAAGCTACAAGTGAATAGAGTGCTAGGTGATAATTTTGAAAAATACTTTCTTTTTGTTTAATAGAGAAAGCCTGAAAAGAACACCTTAATTGATAAATATACATTTCATGTGAGATTGGTTGTTGTGCATCCAATATATAGCCAATTGTTTGAACTGTTAGTGAAAATAGGAGTCTTCTTTTGGATTTAGGAAGAACTACGACCTTCGGGGAAAAAATCCATGACCAAATATCAAGTGATGGATGTTGCCATCTAGTAAGTCGGTCAAGGATCTTCGTATAAAATATCCACAAGTGTTCATCCTTGTAACAGGAAAGTAATTTATGAGATAACTCAACCGCTTGTAAATATACTTCACATAAATTCGAATTTGCTAAAGCTCTTCTTCTTAAATTTATTTTCGTCGGTATTAATTGATGGATATACTGAAATGCGATGTTAAAAATTTTAAGATTCTTATGAAGTGAACTTAAATCTTAAAACGTTTCACTGAGAGTAATATTTGGGATTACAATTGAATATTGGGTACACGATGAAAGTTATTCTCCATTAACCAATCATAAATCTGCCGTACTGTAAAAGTATCAGTTGCGACTTTCGCTTTAAGAGCATACACTATAACAATAAATTCATCCAATAAATAATACAATAAATTCCGCCATGGCAAAATATTAAGTGGCAAAATAAAAAAAGTTAAAAATAAAACTGCCTAAAATAATTGTCCTGACATTGAACTATAAACTACTGTAATTATTTCTATAGTGTGATACAATAATAATGCTTTAGCTTGCCCCCATAAATGTTTAAGACCTAATCCTCCACTTTCAACTTGTAAATAACAAGTGTTTCCATTTAACTTAGTGGGATACGATTTCCACAGAAAATAGCCAGTTAGCGTGGCTATACGAGCCATCGTTTTTTTTAAACATGGGAAGTAAACGGTAATATATGTAAACGCTTGCTGTATATAAAACTATTACAGAATTTGGCTCTAGCTAATAACGCATCAAATAAGTTACGATATAACGCAGTAGCACTACCTACTACTTGGATGAACCGTTGATTATTTATGGCTTTCGTTTCCTTAATAGTAAAAGCAAAAATTATCCCTAAAAATTTTAACCCACCATCGGTCGGTTATATTTTGTAACGCGATCGGTCGGTTGTGAGGGAATCCCTCACTTTTGTTTTATTCTGTTTCCAAATTTTTAAAACTTTGTCCAAAAATATGTGTTTACGTTATTATGGATATAATTTTGTAATTTCAGTTGATGTTTTGGACTATAAACCTTTCTTCGTTTATAACATTGAATTAATAATGTAACATTAAAATATATTTGAAGATTTATTAAAACATATAGAAAGTGAAATATATTCATGTTATCAACTTGTATTTGTCTTCGCTATTCAACATCCTACAGGAAGATACACAGGAAACACATCTGTGAAAATTATTGAAAAAGGAAATAAAGGCTAAAGTTTAGTAGTTGCTCCCCGCTTTATCTCAAAGGTAAACAAACGAAAACATTACAATTACCATATGTTTAATTACTTTACAATACTTTACACTGTTTTAGGTTAGACTTTCTTAGGTTAGATCAGTTTAGGATACATTAGGTTTGTATTTTTAGCAGGAAGTCATGTACTATGGTCTTGGTGCCCTGTCATTGCAGATACACTTGTGAAAAAAATAACTAGGATATGCCATTGTACTATGTACGTGCTACTATCCAACACAGAAGAAACCTCTTTTCTCTGTTCTCTCCGTAAATTTTCATAATTTTTACTAGTCGCGGGGGCAACTAATAAACTAAACCTAAATGAAATATTGCGATTCTCTTCTTAAAATAGATATTGCCTTATCTGGTCTGCCTCTGGATCAATTTTACTTGGAAATCACATCAGCGCACCGACAGAAGATCGAAAAAAACACAAACGCGTTAGTCGGTTGTGAGCATCGACCTCCATTAATACAATTTAGTTTACGTAGAGCTCGATGGTTGTGAGGGATGTTCTCACCATGGACGTAAGAATATAATGGGACTAGTAACAAGCAATTCACTCACTATTATAAAATTGGGACGGCTGAGAGTGCAATTTGTCATTCCAACATGGCGGGTCGCTCATACTTCCTGGAAAGGAAGCAGACAATATTGTGAATATGCAAATAAATTTCTACTAACTATTATAAAATAAGTATTATTGTAATACACTTCCTTCTCAAGAGCAGTGATCATTCAAATCTTGAAACCTGATATTATTTCACTATTATTATTGAAGAAAAAACTTAAATATTGGTTACCTGTTTATCCTCACACGTACCTCTTTGTCGGCTTCACATACCGTAAATTATTTCGCATAAATTTAAAATTTGTAATTAAAGTGGCTCAATTAACAATACTTCTTATGGCCAGTTGCAATGTTTTGGTCAATTCAATATGGCGGCAAGGCGCACTTCCGGCCCATAAATTGTGACTTGTTACTAGTCCTATTATATTCTTATGTCCATGGTTCTCACCAACTAAATAAGGGTATCACTATCACGGCTCTGATTCACACTGCGCACGTGACAGGTCGCTGATAACTTTTCTGACCACACACAGTATTCCAATCTCCAGCTAGGTAGCAGCACAAGTCAGTGGTCAAAGTTTTAAAAATACAGAAACGAAATCAAATCAAAACTGAGGGATTCCTTCACAACCGACCGATGGTGGGTTAACCTAGTTGTTTCGATACCATATTGTGCATAGAGATTCGTCAATAACTGATTGGTATGCAATATCGTAGATTTACTGGGATTATTATGAATATTAGACACTGGTTCAAAACAAATTAATTATTTTCGAATCCATACCATTTTTTTTTAAATTACGAATAAAATAAAGCACACCATCCAAATAATTGATTACATTAAGGGTTATGCCATTAAGCGTAATGCCCATTAATTAACGTGTAATATGAGGAATGTAAGGCATCATGGCAATAGGAAACATGAAACATGACAAGGCGTTTCCTTGACAAACACCCTGTTGAATCGAAAAAGATAACATAATTATTTTATTAATTTGCAACCTTATCTTGCGGTTATAACAGCGAAATAATAGTGAGCTAATATCCGGAAAATTTAGTTCTGGTAAAATATATTGTAATTAATTTAAATTAACAGCATCAAAAGCAGACGACGCATCTCCGAGATAAATACTAAACTCCTTCACCAAATTCTTAGAATGAGCATGTAAACTGTCCCGTAGATACGCAAGTGAAGTATTCATAGCATTAGCATCGGCAATCCCTGTTTGAGCCGTATCTAAGAGTTTAGTCATATATGGCTTAATTCTGTCCATGATGATACGGTTTAGCAGCTTATAATCTACATTAAATAAAGGAATTAAACGAAATTTTGAAGAAGAATTACCTGAAGTTGGTTTAGGCAACAATATTAATTAAATTCCGGATGCATAGGAGTACCACCAAGAAAAGAATTGAAAACTTCAACCAAATGAGGAGCGAAAGAATTCTTAAAATATTGATAAAAATCTGGGTGATCCCATCAGGACCTGCTGCAGCGGTAGAGTTAAACAATTCAATGGCATGAATGACTTCTTCAATAGTGAACGGTGTACCAATTTATTTAGATTCATTGTCAGTTAATAAATACCATGAATCTTGTTTGGTAAAATAGTGATTTCTAATATGAGATTTCTTTGTAAATGTGTCCTTATAATACTGTTGCATAGGATTATAAATATCCATACCCGTAAAAACTTTCCCGGCTGTATTAACAAAACTATTTATAAACTAGCTTTTTGCTCGTTTACGTTCATTCATAACGTGAATTTGCCTTGGAGTCTCAGTCATACCAGCCGTGTGCAATTTACTTCTCACTACAATACCTGAATACATCTTTGTATGTGTCAACCTAATTGTAGCCTGTAATTTCTTTACATAGACAAGTTTTGCAGAGTCCTGAGGCATCAATCGATTAAATTGATTCAACATTACATACAAATAATCCAGCTGGGCTTTACGATCTCGGGTAGCATTTTGTGAAAAATATATAGACTCAAATTTGATTTTTTAAAACTACACTTTAGTAGGATGAGACATTTCTCATTTACTTACATGGTAATTATTAATTATATTTTCTACTAGTTATAATCGGTATGTTATAAATGAAGGACATTCAACTTCCAATATGGAGACTTAACAAGATGTTTACCCAATGCCCTATTATATTGGGCAATCAAACATCGGCGGTCAGAATAACTCAAAGGAACTACCTTATTATCGCAAAAATTTGGATACATTGCACGTTTACGCAACTGAAGATCAATACGTGACCAACTCTGATTATAAAAATAAGTTGCCCCGTCTTTTGACTTGTATCTACTAGTTTATAAGTCTAACATATTAAAGTTCCGTATTTAGTTGGTAAGTTCCAAACTTATATTCACACCAGTTGAAAATTCCTGAACCGTAGTCGTTGTGTTAAAATCACCTCTGATGATAAGATAATATTATCACTATTTGTGCGTTGAATTTACGAACTAATGTCATTAGCGATCATGTGTTCTCGTAATCTCTTAGCATGCGTTCCCGAAGGTAAATAAACACAAATCACATAATGTTTTTAACTTGCAACGCAATAACTCTATCTGAATGATGCATAAACACATTACTATACGAAATATCACCTCTTACAAATATTGCACATCCAGTAGATGTCTCGCTGTTTATGTTTATAATTGCTTCGTAATTTGGAAACAATATCATAGCTAATCACTTCCTGTAAGGCTATGATATCCACATTTTCTTGAAAAATAAATCGAGAATGACTGGAAATCTAGTTTGGATTCGTAGCTCTTGCATTATTATAAGTAGTTACTTTAAATCTACATGCAAATAAACAGAAACAACAACAACAAAAATAATAATAAACGGTAGAAAAAAATAAGTTTTGTCATTCTGTTTGTTTTTACAAGAAACAAATGTTAACTTTTATAGAAGAAACCATTTGGTGTTTAAATGTCACAAATACTGACTATGTCTAACCATGAACTTACCACAGTATCTGCATGAATTTCATTCATTGGTTTGTAAATTCTTAGAGGGACTCACTAGAAAGGCCTGGACTATTCTCATGCGAAAGACTAATTTTGGACATCCCTGACTTGCTCGATGTCTTAAGACGTTGATTTTCGTCTTAACGACTTTTTTTTTGGAGAGGGTTTAGGTCACAATAAAGGGAATCCGAATGCGAAGACCTTTGGCATTTAACACAACTCACACTCTCTTCGCTCGAAGAAGCAACCTGCTCAGAGGGAACAAAAAACCTTCTTTTCACTACCACCAGATGTGGGTAAGGTAACGTTTTCACCACTAATAATTTCACTTCCACCGCTCTGCCCGAGAGGTTGAATCGAGGCGCTGCACTGGCCGACTCAAAAGCAGTGATTACCACTTATGAGGGAACAGCTGTGACAAGAACACGAACACTTCCATCCTTTTTGTATTCTTCCTCAACACTTGTTAAACCTACTGAGAGGATGAGGGCCTCAAAAGGTTTACTTGCAGTCGAAAAACTATCGAAAGCTGAAAGAATAGTAGTATTTTTTCAACTACCGGCCCCAAGTTGTTGTCAGTCTCAAATTTACCTGTGCACTGACTGAGATCGCGCATGCACAGGCGGAGGAAACTCTTCCCGACTCTCAACTGTATCAGTTGTCCGAAGAAACGTCATTACTCGAACTTAAGTTGTGATTTAATTGTTCTTGTAATAATATGTGCTGTTTCAAACCATGATTTACACCAACTTCAGGAAAGTCCTTGTGAATAGAGGAGATTCAGTAACTGGTTCTCCTGCTTGGTTCTGGCATGAAGTTAGAAGGTTGTCCAACAATGAAGATCTGTACCCGGTTTCCTTTAATTATGGCAAAGCGCAGAATAATACGTTTGACTTCCGATAAAACAATCTTCTACCACTGTAAACAGTATGCAGTGATGATTATGATTTACACGCACAGATCTGGTCACAGAGCCAAATTGTTCAAACAATTCCTGCACCTGGAATCTAACACTTCAGAAGGAATAATTCCCACATTAATTACAACTTGCTCAGGCACTACTTTACCCACTGGAAGTTGAATGAACTCATTATTTACGTGGTAATTTAATATTTCATTATTGTCCTGTAATAATTGTTCCACTAATTCTGAAGCTACGAGCTTTATAAATAATTTCTTAAGATGATGGTTACACTCAAATGCAAGAATATTTATCGGAGGAATTTTCCAATGTTCCCATACATTGATTTGCAGTTGTTCAATTGTCAGTTTTGCATTTAACTTACGTAAATCTACGTGAATTGTATTCGGACAAATCGTTGAATTGTAAGTAATGGACGTTTTCTCTTTAATCACTTCTTATATAGCTTTAACACTAAGAATGAAATAACTCCTCTACCACACAGCACTGAAAAAATGAGCGAAGGAACAAACACTACCCTCACGACGTTTGACAGACATCCTTCTCGATCGAAGGACTCGCTCAAACTGAGGATGATCAGTCGCTGGGATCGAACCCACGACCACCCGAATGCTGCGCCAATGCTCTACCACTGAGCAACTTTTTTAAAGTGGAACGCACCCTAATCGAATGCTCCACGCAACTGAATTAACTCTTTCCACTCTATCAACTGATATTACTGATTTTTCCTAACTACGGAGAACACAATTAAAGTCACCACCATGCCCGAGGCGGGATTCGAACCTGCGATCCTTGACTCGACGGACTACCGCACTAGCCAGCTCGACCACCTGGACTGTCCGCAGCTCGGTTTCGTTTTATCAAGGTATTCTTAATTCCCTATATGTAAATCATAACAAACTAGTTATTATTGGCGTTGTAGGCATTATTAGCATAGACTCCAAGCCGCTATATTGATAAATGGTCGACCAAATATTTTTTTGGCAATTGATTTTGAGTAAATGGTCCTATTATAATTTTTTTATCTATAGTTGCTAATATTTTAATTCTTCAAATGTAAATTATAACGAACCAGATATTTTCAGTGTTGATGACAATGATAGCATGAAATCTCAGCCGCCATATTGGAAAATAGCCTCTAACATTTGTTTCTGGAGTATAACTTCTAAGTAAATCGATGTGTTGTAATTTTCTTTTCCTTAAGTTGGTCATCACTCTCCAAATGAAGATCTCAACGAACTAGTTATTTTTATGCGTTGTAGTCTTTAGTGGCAATCACTGTGAGTTGCCATACTCAAAATTAGTTTTCAGGCATTAACGTTTGAATGAGTAGCCCTATTTTAATTTCCTTTTTTGGAGAACCATTTCATCGTTCTCCAAATGTAAATTTTAATGAACTACGTGTAGGCATTAACAATTTTCAATCTGAGCTGACATATTGAACAACGAAGCTCAAAATCAGTATTTTTTGGCTATAAAACTTGAGTGAATGTTCCTATTGTAATTTGTTTTAAAAAAACGTTAAGAATTTAATTGCTAAAATGTAAATTACGATGGACTAGTTATTTTAAGGGTTGTAGGCATTGACAGTATACACTAAGCCTCCATATTAAAAAAGGGCCATCCATGAGCAAATCAGTACTCTTCGAAATCTTAAATTTAATTGTATTCACAACATTGTTTGGGATTTCGTTTCTTTGTTGTTTCTTTCGGCGCTATATTAAAACGTCTTTTATCATAGACCATTCCTTTGGCTTTTCGTTTTGTTTATGTCGATACGTCTTTGTTTCGGACACTTCTTCGTGTCAACAGTTTTGTTGTTATGTGAGGTTTACGTACCGATCGGTACATGGGATTCTCTGTACTTATTATGTTATATTTTGAATACAAACGTCAATACAATTTCTTGAATGTTTATTTGCCTTCTAATATACTACATACGTGTTTTGGTGTGCAGAGAAGCTGAGTTTAAACGTTACGTATACATACTCTTATATGTTACGTTATACATTACTCTTATACCACGTATAAGATTAATCAGTCTTTTCAGTAAATATATGTTAAGTCACATATATTAAGAGCACAGCAAAATTAGAATGGCGCAGTGCGCTAGTGAGTTGATATTATGCGCCTATCAATAGATGTTTGTACTCTTCGGTGTATCTTTGTGTAATATTCTTTGTTATCATGGCTACGAATGTGATCCTTGAGAGTTTCGTTATTTTTAGCTAATGTAACACATGACATTTTCGCAACACTCAAAGATCTCGTGGCTCCCGAGAAAGTACAAGACCAATCACTTGAGAAAATTCAGTAATTGCTTAAGTAACATTTTGAATATCGGAGGAACTTTGTAGTGGAGAGGTATAGATTCCATACCTTGCGTCAAGAGGAATTTCAATCAGCAGCGGATTTTCTCAGAAATCTCCGGAGACAGATTATGAAGTGCGACTTTGGTACACAAGCAGATGACCTACTTCGCGATCAAATTGTGGTCGGAGTCTTCAGAGAAGATGTTCGCCGACTGTCAAATCGCAACTATAATCGTATATGTTACTGTTGCGGAGGTAAACATTTGGATGATAGAGGATACAATACTTGTTTCGCACCCAAACTGATCTTCAAAGGGTGCGGAAAACGGGGACATATCATACGTATATGCCAAGCTAAGAATAAGCTAAAACAAGAGAATACGGTAGATGAGCAAGTGCAAGGGCAGGAAGAAACGATTCCATATGCTGAATTTCATCCAGAACCAGGAAGTGAGGAAAAATTAAGTACACCTTTAGCTCGATGTTTGAATGACGTTTTCATGTTGGATTGTTTGGAAGATACGGTAAAATCAGGAGAAGTAGATTCTAAAGTGCCTTTGATAGAATTACAGATTAATGGTAATGTTGTTCAAGTTGTGCCTCATACGGCAAATGATAAAAGCTTCGTTTCTATGGAACAATTACTTCAGATGGGAGATGTAGCCAATTTAAGGTCTCAAAAGCAAGCCTTCAAAAAATACAGAGTTACAAGTAATAGGTTCCGTTCATCTAAACGTTAAGTGGAAATCACAGTCGTTTGACCTACAATTCCTTGTCAAACGGTTAGATTTACCTCATGTTATTATAGGAAATGAAGCATTACGGAAATTATTTCCTACTTGGTCATTTGAGAGAACAGAAGGTCCAGTTTCTGAACAATCTACTTCATTGGTAGCTCATAATACGAATACTTTGGGTTTACAACAAGTACTGGACAATATGAATGATAAATGGATGTCATTTTGTACTCATACCTTATCTATACAAAATCAGATAACAGTTTCCTTGCAGGAACTTACTAAGTCTATACAACTACTGAATGGAAAGTTCACTACAGAGATTTCTGTCAGGTCAGATAAGTCGTTATCTACAGCGAGAGCTATAATGAACGAGAATGCGAAAGAATTGGAATCATCAAGCGGACAAGAAGCAACATCTGAACCTTACTCTTCCGTGACTGTAAACAAGAAAAGGAATTCTCAAGATACTGATAAGAAGGAGAAAGATAAATATATATCGAATCTATCAAAGAAAGATTTTAAGGTAGTTAAGTTAAAAGAAAACCCATCTACTCCGATTCCACAGGTCATGACATGGATGAATGAACAGGGTCTCATTCATAAGATGTTTTCGCCTCTATTTCAAGATCAAATGCTAAACTTAGAACAGATGGTGCTTTCAGGAAAGTTAAAAGAAGCACGAAATCTATTAGACAATATATAGATGTATTCTTAACTAGGTCAAAAAATACAATTTTCTAAACCACGTGGAGGTTACATAACGTTTCGAAAAAGGCTAATCAGTCTAGTTGTACTAAAGCTATTTACTATTTATTTCTAGTTGCAGAAGTTAGCTAAAACAATTTTATTAGAAATTGCACCCAGGAAAATGTTTATTGTGTAATTGATTTTATTTTCTATTTTCAAGTATGAGGAAGTGTAAATAATGTTGTTTCCATGTTTATTTACTTTGTTGCTAGGTAAATGGCTATCTTGTCTGAGATTTTATGATTCGTTCATTGTCGGGCCAATGACCCCTCTTATTTGAACAGTGATCTTTGCATACACCATTGGAATGATCGTTCCGGAAGTGTTGATGTAAGCATGTTATCAGGTTTGAGGCAATACTTAATTTACACCTATCCAATGAACTTAAAAGAACATAAATGGAAGTATCACTTCCAATGAACTCAAAATAATCTTATGGAATGACCCATGTGAAAATTGGTTTGTTTTATTTATTTTTATCGTAAGAGGAGCTTTTTTTTTCCGAAGTCCGGAGGAATTGCTAAAGCAACATTTTTAGGAACTCAGGCAGAATGCTATGAGCAAATCAGTACTCTTCGAAATCTTAAATTTAATTATATTCACAACATTGTTCGGGATTTCGTTTCTTTGTTGTTTCTTTCGGCGCTATATTAAAACGTCTTTTGTCATAGACTATTCGGTTGTCTTTTCGTTTTGTTTATGTCGATACGTCTTTGTTTCGGACACTTCTTCGTGTCAACAGTTCTGTTTTATATGTGATGTTTACATACCAATCGGTACATGGGATTCTCTGTACTTCTTCTTATGTTATCTTTTGAATACAAACGTCAATACAATTCCTTGAATGTTTATTTGTCTTCTTATATACTACATACCTGGTTTGGTGTGCAGAGAAGCTGAGTTTATACGTTACGTATATATATATATATATATATATATATATATCAACGGTTCAAGTGTTAATAATTTGCTGGTGTCTAAACTATTCGACCACGTATAAGAGTAATCAGTCTTTTCAGTAAATATATGTTGTCACACATATTAAAAGCACAGCAGAGCCCAAAGTATGTTTTTTTGACTATAACCTTTGAGTGAATATGATATTTTAATTTTTCATTTAATTTCCCACAGAAAGAGAAAACATTATATTTTAATTAACATCATTATTGGAAGCCGAAAACTAAAAATAACTTTTACAGAAACATTTTATATTTCTTCTAGAATTAATATTTAAAATTACCTAACTAACTAACTCTATGGCTTATGGAACTCGCAAGTTCATCGCCGCAGTAACAAACGTTCGCCATTGGATTCTATCCTGGGCAGTATCAAGCCAGTTTTCATCACGAACACCTACTTCTCGAAGATCTCTTCTAATATTGTCCTCCCAACGACGTCTCGTCTTCCCAATGGCCTCTTTCCATCGGGCCTTCCAACCAGGATAGAATATAATCTTCGTTTTTCCCCCATCCGAGCTACATGCCCTGCCCACCTTAGTCGTCTCGATTTCATTATTTTTACAACATCTGGTGAATCGTACAGTCCGTGGAGTTCTTCATTATGCAGTCTCCTCCACTCTCCAGTCATCTCGTCCCGTTTTGGCCCATATATCTTTCTCAAAACCTTATTTTCAAATACAAGCAATTTATGTTCATCTGCTAGGGTCGTACTGCAACTTTCGCAACCGTAAAGAATTACCGGCAGAATAACCGTTCTGTATATTTTTAATTTCAATTTCCTTGATATTAATCGCGATGCTAGAAGTTTTTGGACTGAGTAGAAACATGCGTTCCCCGATACTAAGCGACTTTTTATTTCTTCCGTGACCTCATTTTTGCTTGTTACGTATGCTCCCAAGTATTTAAATTTGTTTACTTTCTCTATGACCTCATCCCTAATTCTTATGTTTTTAATTCCTTCATTCCCTGTGCTTCGGCTTGTTACCATGTATTTTGTTTTATCTATGTTTACCTGTAGACCTATCTCATCGCACGCTTCTACTAAGACATCGGTGTTGCTTTGTAGTGCATCTATATCGTCCCCTATTAAATCTACATCATCCGCGTATACAAACAGTTGATTCAAACCATTCAATGATAGTCCCTTTTTGTCCCCTTTAATTTTTAAAATCGCATATTCTAACGCGAAGTTAAACAGTAGTGGTGACAAGGCATCGCCTTGTTTCAATCCGTTGCGAATCTTGAAACTACCTGACATATTATTACCTATCCGTACTCTGCTTATGGGGTCGCTGAGACACATCTTCACTTGTTGGACCAATTTTTTCGGTATTCCAAATCGTATCAGGATACTGTATAACTTTTCCCTTTTGATAGAATCATATGCTTTCTTAAAATCAATGAATAGCTGATGAACCGTCCCATTGTATTCCCATTTCTTCTCCAAAATTTGTCTCAAAGCAAAAATCTGGTCCAACGTGGATCTATTTCTTCTAAATCCACAATGGTGATCTCCAATTATTTCATCTACGTATACATTTAGGCGTGTTAACAGAATATTACTTAATACCTTGTAACAAGTTGGAAGTAACGAGATTCCGCGGTAATTATTGCAGTCCGACTTATCGCCTTTTTTGTAAATCGGAACAATTATTGATGTTTTCCATTCCTTTGGGAGCTCCTCCTTTCTCCATATAGCACTTATCAATTTATGTAGTTCCTTGATTAGTGCCGTTCCTCCTGTTTTAATTAATTCGGCTGGAATATTGTCTATTCCTGGTGATTTGAAATTTTTCAATTTCTTAACCGACATTTCGATCTCGATCTCGCTTGGTTCGGTTACTTATTTTAGCAGAGTCTCGTTGCTATCTTTACTAGTGTTTGTTTACTGCCAGCACTTAAAATGTCTTATGAGGCCTATTTTGATTCTAGAGTTAGAGCTCAATTGAATTTGAATTCTATTTATGGCCCTTAGGCTTCTAAGGCTTCGGCTGGGATGGGAGAGGGGAGAGGATTCGAAGAGGTGTCGGCCAGGGTCTATGTTGAAGGTGCCATCCCGGCATTTGCCTGGTGTGAATGAGGAAAAACGCTGGAAAACCTCAGTCAGGATAGTCGACCTCTGGGATCAAACCCAGGCCCTCCTGAATGCTACGCCAACGCTCTACCACTGAGCTACGGCGGCTTGGTTAGAGTTAGAGCTCTGTGGAGAACTAGTAATAAGGTATTGTGACATTTTTGATAGAAATGAGGCGTAATTTTTTTTCAGTATATCGCTTCAGAGTGCAAGCTGCTAATGCATACAGATCTTAAAATAATTAATAATTATAATTTACACTTGGAGAAGTATGTAAATGATGAACAACTTAATGAAAAGAAGATCTCAATAGAACTATTCAGTTAAAAGTTTCTCTCAAAAACTGATTTTGATGGCTATTTTTCAATATGGCGTCTCAGAGTCTATGCTACTAATGTCTATAACGCTTAAAATAATTTATTAGCTATTATTCACATTTAGGGGAATAACGGAGAACCTAAGACAGAGGAGACTATACTAGGACTATTCAATGAGATTGTATGGCTAGAAAACTGATTTAAGCAGTTTTTTTTTCTTTTCAATATAGTTACTCAGAGTGTGAGCTACAAATCCCTACAACGTTTAACATAACTAGTTCGTTAAAATTTACATTTGGGGAAGTAAATAATTACAACGTAACGAAAGAAAATTAAAATAGAACCATTCACTCAAAAGTTACAGCCAGGTAACTGATTTGGTGACCATTTTGCAATATGGCGGCTCAGGGCACACGGTACGAATGCCTACAATTCTTGATGTAACTAGCTGGTTATAATTTAAATGTATGCCAAATTTCATGCTTTTACATATAGAATGCACAATTTTACTCAAAACCTCCACACTTAGTAGACATCTACCACAGAAACCGAAACCGTTATTGGAATGGTTCGCTTCAGGATAACATTACCATAGAAGTTTCACCTGATAGCACTGATATTACATTTATTTCGTTATATGCCATTTCAACATCTTATAAAACTCACGAGAAAAAGTTATGTTAGAAAAGTTAGGTAAAATTATTTGTTTTCGTTCTACGCGATCCAACATTTACACCCCCTATGCTTATCTTCCGTAAGGATTTCCTGAGCCGAGCCACTCATGCCGTTATAGACGTTAGCCTCACGAGAGTAAATTATCCCGGAAGTAATGTCATCAGTTCTGTCGTAAAAAAAAATATGTGTAATGTGACCACTAACACGCCTTCGCTTGCTCTGGAATACATATGCGTGAAGTAGCGTAATTCTGAAGAGCGTTAAAGTGTTGAACATGCTTACACATTTCAAGGAAGGATTTGTTAGTTATTGAGATAGTTTAAAGAAAGCGTATAAAAAGAAAGTGAAGTTACAAAGCATGGAGATAGAATCCAGGGCAAGCACTATAAAATGTTGAAAATAGTATAAATCTACAAGTTCCATTTATTTACTACTAATATCAGCATGTGCACAGCAAAAAAAAAATAACTGTGTTAATTCAACACAATTCGGTGTCCCAGCGTGACTACAACTTTTTGTGTTAAATTAACCCAGCACACGGTGTTGATTTCACTACTGGGAGGAAGAAAAAGTGACGGCTACAGCGAGATTTGAACATGGGTTAGTCAGTTAGAAGTCATGCATTTTACTGAATTGGCTAAATTGTTGAAAGACATGAAAAATCATTACATTCAAACTATATTTATTGAACAACATTTCAATTAAACGAGTACACAAGATCCAAATAGTACAGAGGAGCAAATGTATATTGTTGAACCATTAAAATAAATAAAATTACTCGCATGACTTAATTTAATCACTTTCTATTTATCAATTGGGGACCAGGAATTCCCATTCATTGACAATGTTACATTTTTATGAAGGTAAGCGATTAAGATGGCGACAGTCAATCACTTGACCAGTATTACGGCTTTCTTATTGTAAGAACATGTCAAATGCTGCGCTTGCTTTCGTAAAAATAGAACATATTCTCAATCAATGGAAATTATGATCCCTAATTGACAAATGAAAAAGTAAATAAATCATGGCAAAAGTCGAGAGAGTAACTTTGTTTCTATTTAGGGTTCAGCAACGTATTTGTGATCCTCTATAATGTACGAATATAGAACGTTTTAATATTTGGCGATTTAGCTCAGACAATGTCGATCCAGGTGGTCGTGCTCGCTAGTGCGGTATTCTGGCAACCCAAGGATCGTGGGTTCGAATCCCACCTTGGGCATGGATGTGATTTTAACTTTCATGTCAGTAGTTAGTGATACAACAACAATTATAATACAAGTAAAACAAGTAATAACACCACTCTTAGGGCAAAACACATTTTATTAAAAAAAGAGACAGTAAGACACTGGACTTCAACTCAGCTTCTCGTGTTCAAATCTTCCTGCAGCCGTAACATTTTTCTCCCAGTACCGAAATCAACACCGTGTGTTGTGTTGATTTAACACAAACAGTGGTAGTCACGCTGGGACACCGAACTGTGTTGGATTAACACAGCTATATTTTTACTGTGTAGGAATGTTCTAGTAAAGAAATAATAATAAAAAGAAAAACGCTTTAAAGACATATTTTTCTTAAACAATTTGTACTGAAAAGCAAAATATAATTTTGTTTGTACTAGGTGTATGCATAAGTAGTTTCCGGTTTACCTAAGAAATGGCGCCAGCAAAAAGTACGCAGCGTATTCATTTGACACATACGTCATTTTGTTCGTCTGACATTAAACTACAAACACACACAAGTGGAGTCCGCCAAACACTAGCGTCTTTGTTTTATCGTTCAGTGATCATGTCGAAGATTGTGCCTGAAAAAGAACATTTGCGGCACGCATTGCTTTTCTTATTTAATCAAAAGAAAAAGGCTGTTGAAAGTCATCGTGTGCTGGTAGAAACATATGGTGAACACGCTCAATCGATTAGAACACGTAAGACATGGTTTCGACAATTTAAAAGTGGTGATTTCAATGTGAAAGACAGTGCACGCTCTGGTAGACCACAAAAGTGCGAAAACGAGCAATTGC